>JAWQFJ010004438.1:15000-52500 GCA_034096865.1 Theodoxus fluviatilis | reverse complement strand
CGCACTTCAAGCTGTTCAGACGCTCTTTCAAACATACGCACATGCATGTGGTTGCACAGACGCAGAAGAGAGAAGCATGAACATTTGCACGCACACAGGCGTAGAAATACATGCTCGCACACACACACACGTACACACGCACACATACACGTACACACACACACACGTACACACACACACACACACACACACACACACACACACACACACACAATCACACAAACACACTCTGAACGTCAGTGGTTGAAAACTGGACTTACCATTCACAAACACCTTTTTGTCCAGGCCAAGAACTTAGTTACCAAACTCATGTATGATGCTAAAGTTAATTACTTCAGCTCTCAGATTGTGGATAGCGCGTCGTGTGGGCAACTGTTCGGCATCTGCAACAAACTCCTCGGTAAAACCAAAAAGGTTCTCCTTCCGTCAATCTTCTCCGTTCTGGAGCTTCCTGGCCGTTTTCTTGAATTCTTTGAGAACAAAATTCAATCCACCAGACGGGATCTCGATAGTCAAATACTGAATCCTCCCGCAGTTGTCGATCGTTGCTTTCAGGGCGTCCCGTTCACCACTTTCTAGACAGTGTCTGAAGAGGCTGTCAAGAAAGTGATTCTCGCCTCCACTCCCACCACTTGCGACCTTGACCCCATCCCCACCCTCCTTTTAGTTGAATGCCTTGACTCTCTTCTGCCCTACATCACATCTGTTGTTAACGAGTCCCTCTCATCTGGCACCTTCCCTTCCGTGTACAAGTCAGCCATAATTAAGCCACTCCTGAAGAAGCCTTCTCTGGACCCTAACGTTTTGAAAAATTATCGCCCGGTCTCTAACCTCCCCTTCCTGTCCAAAGTTATAGAGAGACTAGTACTCACCCAACTGCAGCAACATCTTGCAACTAACAACCTCTTGGCACCCCTGCAGTCAGCCTATCGTAGCCACCACAGCACAGAAACTGCCTTACTCAAAATCCTCGGCGACCTTTACTCTTCTTTAGATCAGGGAAAACTTAGCATTCTCACCCTCTTAGACTTGTCAGCGGCTTTCGACACAATAGACCACAACACTCTCCTCTCACGCCTGCGAAACACTTTTGGAATTTCACACTCTGCCCTTGCCTGGTTTCATTCTTATCTCACTGACAGATTTCAAACGGTCTCCATCAACAATCATTACTCAGCTCCTTCTCCTGTCCGGTTTGGTGTTCCCCAGGGCTCAGTACTGGGTCCAGTTTTGTTCGTTCTTTACATGCAACCTTTGTTTGACATAGTCGCTCAGCACTCAATCAGTCAGCATGCATTTGCAGATGACAATCAGCTCTACAAAGACACCACCTTAGATCAATTCCAACCCACGTTAGACACTCTACAGACCTGTCTTTCTGATGTTAAGTCATGGATGTCACACAACAAACTCCAGCTGAACGATTCCAAAACCGAATGCCTTCTTGTCAAGTCTCAGAGACTAGTGACGCCTCCATCCCTCCCGTCTTCTGTCAGGGTAGGAGACGCTGACGTCGCCTTTGTTCCATCAGTCAAAAACCTTGGTGTCACCCTCGACTCTCATCTCTCTCTTTCCGACTTTGTCCAAAACACTTGCAAATCTGCATACATACAACTCAGACAGATAAGCGCAATCAGACACCTTCTCACTACTCAAGCTACTACTATCCTAGTCTGTGCTCTTATTCTCAGTCGCCTGGATTATTGCAACGGCCTTCTTGCCGGCTGTCCCGCATATCTCACCGATAAACTTCAAAGAGTGCAAGATGCTGCAGCTCGACTCATCTGTAAGTCAAAAAAGTCAGATCATCTCACTCCTCTCTTCCGCTCTCTCCACTGGTTGCCCATTAGTGCTAGAGTCCAATACAAGATTGCCTGTCTTTGCTACCATTACTTCGCTGAATCCCTTCCTCAGTATCTCTCTAAACCCATGCGCACCTACACACCCGCTAGACAGCTACGCTCTTCCGCAGACACAAGAATCCTCAGGTTCCCGGAGGACCCTCCAGTTAAAACAAAATTTGGTGAACGCTCTTTCTTTTATCAGGCTCCCTCTATCTGGAATGACCTCCCCGCCTCTGTTCGTCACTCTACATCTCCCTCGACCTTTCGCTCTGCTCTCAAAACTCACCTCTTCTTGAAATCGTTCCCGAATCCTGTCTAAGTTTCTTCATCTTCCTCCCTTCACTGTTCTCTTTGTACTAGCTTGCCTAAGCCCCCTACCACCCTCTTGTCTCTCCTCCCCCTCTCCCCAGTTTCATGGTTAAGCGGTGTCGCTGTACATCAGTTTGTCGAATGCCTGAAGTGAATGTCTGACTCCTATGTTATTAAGTTTATTAAGTTACCTTTGATGTGATTGACTGTTATTGTATATTGTAATGATTGTGTATGAATGTGCCTTGAGCATGTCTTAACTCATGGTAAGGCGCTATATAAATCCACACATTATTATTATTATTATACACACTCATACACACACATATACACTCACACACTCACACACACCACCATGCGCGCGCGCACACACATGCCCGTGCCGAAAGTGAAGATAATGAACAGATGGATGGCTGAGAGGAAGGACGGATGAATGGATGGATAGATGGACAGATAGTTGGATGGATGGCGTACGGGTGGAACAACAAACGTATGCCTGCCTGGTTGGATGAATGGATGGATGGATGGATGGATGGATAGATGTTAGATGAATAGGTGGATAGATGATGCATGGATATATTATAGATGAATGGATAAATGATAGATGAATGGATAAATGAATGGATGGAATGGATGGATGGATGGATGGATGGATGGATGGATGGATGGATGGATGGATGGATGGATGGATGGATGGATGGGCGGATGCATGCATGCATGGATGCATGCATGGACGGATGGACAGACGGACGGACGGGCGGACGGACGGATGAACTGAAGAATGGATGAATAGGTGGTCCCATGGATGGATGGATAAATGGATGGATGAGGATTTAAGGTCCATCAGCTCTTGCAGGCGATGTCAAACCAAACTGTTGAAAAGGTAACTCTGTACGCATTTTACTTTCAGATCCATCAGCTCTTGCAGGCGATGTCAAACCAAACTGTTGAAAAGGTAACTCTGTACGCATTTTACGTTCAGATCCAATCGTGAAATGCCAAGAATGAAACAATACCAAGAGGCAGCATAGTTTGATAATTATAATCACGTTCTTCAAAATGACTGTCTTATAAACGGTTCCTCCTCTCTGTGTCCGCTGCAAGGAACCGGACGATCCATGTGGGCCTCTGTGTCCGCTGCAAGGAACCGGACGATCCATGTGGGCCTCTGTGGCCGAGTGGCCAGCGCGCTTGACCTGCAGTCGCTTGAGGCTAGTGGGTGCGGTGTTCGAAGCTGCGAGGTTACCAGAGTTCCATCTTTGAGCAAGGTGCTTTACTCATATTACTTCTCCCTACCCAGGAGTAAAACGGGTACCTGTGAGGGCTGTGTTGGAAAATTGTGAAAACTAACTTTGGCGCGTTCATCCGTAGCCTGGTTGCATGCTCCCAAGGGAGTTGAGATGGTGTTGGGGTGATAGAAAGAGGTAGCCCGGGCAAATGTGTGCGGTTTGAACACCCGTCAATGGTCGAAAAGTCGCAACATAAAAAAGAGCACCTATACCTTAACCATTTCCATGGCACGCTTTAACCCGTTTCAATCCAGTTGTGTTCATACTTCGGTGCGTTCTATAGGGCGAGCACTCCTGATTCATTAAACATTAGAGGTAATGGGAATTAGGTCAGATGGCCCCAGGGCTCTCGCCTTATACAACACGCAGCTGATTGCATGTACATCGCTCGTATTTGTAGATTCTTTCGCTTGCTACGAAAGGGAAGTAACTCCTGTGGATTACCTCCCCTTCACCGTGACGGTTGGAATCTTTTTTCCTTTATCAATGACTCCAGAGTTGTCCCTTACTTGAGGAAGAAAGGAAGGAAGTGTGGCCGTCACCAACTCCCCTGCAGACCAAGCTATATGGCAGCCGCGACGAGTTGGAGAAAACGACGACATTCATTACCCATACCGGATTGACCGTAAAGCCGCTGCGAACGAGAAGAAGAAGAAGAATTGCTTCTTCTTTTCAACCTCAGCTTTTCAAGTCAAACAATGTTTTTATATATAACCATACTGAGTTTTGAATGAGTGAAAAAAATATTGAACAAGATCGACTGAATACAGGTTTCAAGTTTTGATTTGATTTTCTTTGCAGGTATTTATAGACATTGCATCTTCGATACAATGTTTCTATTGAGTAATGTTCCTTAATTTCGCACGATTTCAGTACATCCATACAATATCTATTCAGATATTACATTTCGTCCATGCTTGGGCAAGGATCTTGTATAAAGAGAGCAGAATCACCTTAAGCATAGATAGGTTTAAGAATTTCCTCCTCATGACCATGACAACTCTCAAAGTTGTTGTACGTACATCTCTACGTATTTCGGAGTGCATGTAAACATCGAGCCATTTACATCAGGCACACAGCAGTGATAAAAGATACATACTTTTTTCATATTCATTTGGATCTGTATATTCTGTACTCCTTGACACCATATATTTAATGTGCTCACTTATGGGGTTACAGTTCAAGGGGCTTGCACTATACCCGCTATTGCAAAAATTATTCTGTTTCAGTTTGGATTGACAGTGATATATGCATCACATTTCAGTGGGTGGAGAGAGAGAGAGAGAGAGAGAGAGAGAGAGAGAGAGAGAGAGAGAGAGAGAGAGAGAGAGAGAGAGAGAGAGAGAATCTGTTTTAAAGAAAGGACCGCTGGAAGAAAAACATATGCTTTGTGCAGTGGACTATATATGTTTTTCTTCAGTGTTCCATTGGAACCTGAAACAGAAGATACCACATTGTCTCCTTTTTGCCAATGCACACTTTATTCATATGAGCGCAGACACTACACTCACAGATTGCAGGAAAGCTACAGAACACAGACATGAGTGCAGTCACAGAACACCATACCTGTGATGTTAACGCATGCTTCTGTTTTGTCAACATAATACTCTTTATAACAGACATAAAATCGCACACTAAAAGAAATATTCCCGGTTTGCTCAAATATGGAACATTTGGTGTGATGTTGCATTCTCCACAACAATTATTTCACTTATTGTTTCCGTCGTTCAATAGTTTAAATAACAAGTCATAAAAACGAATAATAAATGCAGTATGTACACTTCTTATACCACACAACCTTTTTAAGCAAGTAATCAACAATGCGAATCGACTTTGGAAATAGCAACAACTTTCAAGGACTAAAAAATTGAGGAACAATGAACGAGTTCTCAAAAACAACATGTATTCGTCACTAAAGTAAATTCAAGTTGTTGTTTTTTCTGTTATGATTTCAATTGTGTCTTATTGTGTTGCTTATATGATTCTGGATCTGACACACTCTCATCTGCGTGTCTATCTGTGACCTCACACCACGACACACGTCTTTACTCCACTACTGTCGATTCTGAGTCGATGACAGTGTGTTGGATGCTCTTTCCAGTGATGACAACCAGGCTGGTAAACTCGTTACTCTTACAAATCGACGTTTCGAGAAAATGAGGTCAGAACTTTGGTAGCGCTCTCCACAAGGTCTGCACATCGGTCAGGTCAAACCTAACAGGTGAAAGGTCAAGGGAGGGTTTCATATAGCACCTTATCACCCATGGCTGGTGCTCAACGCGCTTTACACTTTACCTAGCCACTCGCTGGGAGTTTAGTTCAGTCTAGCCTATGAGACTCCACACGTTCTCTTTGGTGAGAAGACGGGGGCTCTCACTGTTAGATCGTTCAAGATGCCTAGCGCTCGATGTTGCTAGGCTCTTGAATGGGTTGCTAGGCGAAGCACCATCGAACGCTCCCATAGCCCGCCATGGAGGTGCTATGCGAGTAGATCCAAAATGGCTGCTTTTGGAGAATGGAAGGAAATCACCATCCAGAAGTTACAAGATATTAGGACGATGTTGTTCTTCTCTTTTTGAAAGAGTAACTGCTCTGAAATATTAACCTGGCAAAATACAAACACGACTTTAGCGAAATAATTCTAAATAGTTTGAAGGGAGGTAACTACCGCTCACATTAGCCATCGGTTTGTTGTGTAACCTCCCTTGATATGATTTTCGAGAAATGTTTGCTTACACTAGTTACAGCACTGTCGTTTCGACATAATTTTCCATTCGAGCGGTGTTGAGCCTTGATGCGCAGCTGCAGCATAACGCATCTTACCAGCTTCCTCAAGGAACGACAAGTCTGCAGCTGCTGGATTGCTCATTCGGTTGAGAAGCGCCCACATAAACTCTCTTGCGACGATGAGAATGCATTGCCGCGATTGCGGCAGCCATCTTGGTTGGCTCTCGGTCAAGTAAAGTCGTTCAGAGGCGACAGTTTTGGCTCGCCGCGCTCTCGGTGTCTTGAACGAGCTAAGGGTTCAAGCATGGAAGAATCTACTTCATTGAAGAGGGAGAAAGGATGATCGAAAACGTGTTTTGGTGCTTTTTTCCATCTGTACCGGAGAGGGTTGGTGCTTTAAAAACACTTTTTAGCATGCTTGACAGTAATTTTGGGGACTTCCTAGTAAGCAACATGGGAATGGATGATGTGGGAACAACCTCTCAACATCGACATCTCAAACTCCCCTGACCTCTTTCGGGTCGTATTTCAGAATCGTCCACGTGGAGTTTAGACTCAATCCATGTTCAAAATGGCGTAGTACTCGATGAGTACGAAGACCGAAGTGGACTTACGAGATGTTGTGTTCGGAGACTGTTGCGTACGAATAGGTATGCATACGTCACTGCCCTCATCACTAAGTTACATGATAAGCCGTGTGGTATCATGTAGTTACATGGCCGAAATTCAGCCAAATTCGCTCCTTTGAACCACATTTCGAATTGAATAATGTAGGAATTTTATTAAACTTTGGATGTATTCTACATTTGGCTTTGATAAATTAATACTGATCTTTGGTTACGGTTTTAGTATCTGTGTAAGTAATTCTGAAGATGAGCATTTCTCTTACAAACCAAAGGTGGAAAAAAAGAGGCTGATATACCTTGTGTTCTTGTAACTACAGAGAAATACAAGCCTCTAAGCGCAAAAGATCCGTTTGACCAGCAAATCAGGACGATGCACCGGGCACAACGGCGAAGTGTACATCGGACTTTGAGGTACAGTGTTAAAAAAAAGTAGGGGATATTGAGTTTGAAGCATAAAAATCAGATGAATCTTAAAAGGCAGGAATTATTTATTGATGGTCATGGATAGCCACACCATTGCCCTACATTTTCACACCATTGACCTAGTTCCTGGATGCTCGTGCAAAAAAGTAAATTAACGCAAGGCAGTTTGGGGTCAATGCCCCATTTTCACACAAAGGTTTTCTGCATCAAAAACACGTGCAAATCGAATAATTTTGACTGTACTCAATCCTGGCAAGTGTGTTCTACCCACACAGTCGGTCAAAACTTCAGTTGAAATCATGCAGCGGCTAAGAGAAGACCAAAGATGGGTCGGAGTCGGAATGCTACAGACCGGAAGTACGCAGGTGAACGTGGCAAGACACCTTGGTGTTTCACAGTCTGTCATCAGCAGACTGTGGAACCGTTACCTTAATACCGGAGAAGTTGTCGACAGACCTAGAAGTGGGCGACCAAGAATAACCACCCGTCGTCTAGACTTGATCATCAACAATCATGCTCAACGAAACAACACCCAAAGTGCTACCCGGTTGAGACAACACCTCCAAAGGGTAGCAGGAGTTCACGTCTCCGCCCAGACCATCCGAAACTGGTTGCACAACGCTCAGGTGAACGCCTTTAGACCGCGGATAGTGTTGCCTCTCACACCACGCCATCGCCAAGCAAGAAGCGCCTGGTGCCGTATCCACCAACGATGGACCAGGCGCCAATGGGGTGACGTGATGTTTTTGGACGAATCGAGATTCGAGCTGGACTTCAACGATGGCCGGGTGCGGGTTTGGAGGCATCGTGGAGACCGTTATCATCAGGACAACATGATTGCTCACCACCGCTTTGGGCGGGGCAGCGTTATGGTGTGGGGTGGCATCACCAGCACTGGCAGAACGCCCCTTCATGTGTGCCAGGGCAATGTCAATGGTGTCTACTACCGGGACAACATCATTGATCCACTTGTTGTGCCCTTTGCACTCCGCCATGGGCCGGGATTCATCTTGCAGGACGTCAATGCCTCAGCTCATCGAGCAAATGTCGTCAGGAATCACCTGCAAAGACGGCAGATCAATTCCCTGCTATGGTCATCGATGTCCCCTGACCTGTCCCCTATTGAAAACCTGTGGGACTTTCTGGGGAGACGTGTCCGTGATGTCGTTCCAGCTCCCCAGAACCTTCAGCAGCTGGCCCTTGTCCTTCAGCAGGAATGGGCTGCAATTCCTCAAGCAACCATCAGGCAGCACATCAACAGCATGAGGAGGCGCTGCACAGCCTGTTTGACCGTTAACGGAGGCCCAAACCGTTATTAGAGACTTTCAGAACTTTTGTTATTTTTGAAATGTCACCCTGCTTTGAGGGGAAGCGTGTAAAAAGTCACGTGACTAATTTTGTTGTTGATTTTTGCTTTGAAAATGTTGTTAACTTGCTGTTGCATCCATAATGAAATAAAGCAAGTCTCTGATTATAAACGGAATTTGGTTATTGTCTCATTTATATCAATATCCTCTACTTTTTTTGAACACTGTACATGACCGCCGACGTCGATGTCGAACTTCGGACACTTGCCACAGGCTTGCTGTCGGTTCACAAATCACTTACGGCAAATCACAACAGGCGAAGTCGTCAAAAGCATCGCTCAGTTAGGACACTTCATTTCGTGGTGACAGGTCACATCTGAGAATACTGAATTATGCGGCGTTACTTCATTAGTCCTGGCAAATGGAGTTGACTACTGTACATTTTCGTTCACCATGCATCTCTACGTGTGTGTGGACAAAGCATGCAGTTTTGCATGTTTGTGTGTGCCCATGCTGCGAATCTATGCCACAACCCAACTACGGAATGTACAACACCGTCAAAAATGAAAAAAAAAACTCTTGAAAAAATTTACGAGATCAAAGAAATCATGGGCAATGCATATCCACTATTCCACAACTCTTAACTAGAACGTTCATCCGCACCACGCAATACCGGGTTATTTCAGTTAATTTATGGGTTCCGTTATATCTTGTCTTAATAATTATATCTCTGCGTGCGTGGTGTGTATGCATGTGTGTGTGCGTGCGCGAGCGCTAATGTGTGTATGTGTGCGTGCGTGTGTGTGTGTGTGCGCGCGCGCACGCGCTAAGGTGTGTATGTGTGCTTGCATATATGTTTGCGTGCGTGTGTGCGTACTTCTGTGCGTGTGTTATTGCGTGTGTGTGCACATGCGCACTTTGCTTGCGTGACAGAACATTTGCAAGCCCCAAATTAGATGCAGATGTTGTGCGTAGAATTGTATATATAATTACGCGTGCGTGTGTGTGTGTATGTGTGTGTGTGTGTGTGTGTGTGTGTGTGTGTGAGTGTGTGAGTGTGTGTGTGTGTGTGCGCGCGCGCGTGAGTGTGTGTCCGTGCACGCACGCACTTGCGTATGTGTGTGTGAGTAGACAGATCACATTTCGCAATCTACGAAGTCTGTTTCATCCGTATGTGGGTGTGTGAATATGTCCTTGAACAATAAATTTTGTATAACCACCAAGCAAGCAACCACGTCCAACGAAGTATGTATGCAAATCTGCTCAGGATGGAAAGCACCATAATGCATTATACATATGCAAATCGTATTCATTATTCACTCGTCCTGTACTCCTGACCCTAATATATATTACCCAAGAATTCATTCACAACGACCACAGACCACACACACTTAGGACACAAAAACTCATTCACCACTTAATTTCTTCTCGCTCATTCAACAATGCCTAGCCTTCTCTCCTACGACAGAGAGCCTTGTACCCATAGAAGAGTAATATGCAAATCAGGGTGAGAATGACCAATCCCAAGAGAGCGTAGAGGCCAATCAGGGTGTAGAACGCACCCCAGAATACCGTAGGGTCACACCAGTCGCTTGGGGCGTGGAGAGGTTGGGTGAAATTGGGGAGCCACACGCGGAACACCCAGATGTTGCCGAAGACAAACCAGACCAGCAGAAAAAGGCTGATGATGTAACCGGTGAACTGGGCGCTCCTGGCCATGACTGCGTCATCACTGTCGTCATAGTCCAGCTTCTGGCACTTTCGCTCACGCCGTTGTCGCCATAGCAACAGCAGAACCTTGACCAAACCGAAACTTCCGCCGATGAGGAGGAAGAGCGGCAGTTTGGGTTCCTTGGGACACTCCTCCAGCTTGTAGCTGCCTGCAGGCACACAGGAAGTGGGGTGTCATAAACGGTGGAGAGGGGTAGGGGTGGAGGGGAGGAGAGAGTGAGAGGGAGAGAGAGAGAGAGAGAGAGAGAGAGAGAGAGAGAAATAGAGAGAGAGAGAGAAATAGAGAGAGAAAAATAGAGGGAAAGACAGAGAGAGAGAGAAGTAGGTGTGATATTTTCCTCTATTTACAAGCTTTAAAACAGTATAGCAATGAATAACTATACGATAGATATATTACAAACAGCAACTGAAGACCCGAAAAGCAGTGAAGAATACTCGATATTCATCACTCGATCGATACCCTGCATGTCGAATCTCGATGATAACTTTGTAAGAAAGAGAGAGAGAGAGAGAGAGAGGGAGAGAGAGAGAGGGAGAGAGAGAGAGGGAGAGAGAGAAATAGAGAGAGAGAAATAGAGAGAAATAGAGAGAGAGAGAGAGAGAGAAAGAAAGATAGAGGGAGAGACAGAGAGAGAGAGAATGCAAAACCTGGGTGAAATTTGTTGACGTTGGCGAGAGTTTTGCAAAATTGATGAAAAATGCAAGTGCATCTGTCTTTTCTATTGGAAAAGAAAAGAACTACCTCTAATATTTACGAAGACACAGGCATCACAAGATTCAAGACATCAACTGACAGCCCAAGTTCAGGTTCTTTCGTGAAAAAATGTATATTTGTTTGAGGAAACCGCGTCAGCAAGTTTAAGTAGAACAAATAGGAAACTTTCTCCTTTATTGCTCCTTCTCATGCCCCTCCTTTCTTGTCCTCTTCCTTCAACTCGCCACTTCCTCCAGTTCCTGCTTCCTCTCTTCCTGATCCTACACCTCCTATTCCTTCACCTTCTGCTCCTCTCCGCTCCTGCCCCTCCTACATTTTGTTCTTCCCTGCTCCTTCTCTTCCTCCTTCTCCTCCTCCTCCTCCTCCTGCACCTGCTCCTCCTTTCTTTTGAAATCCCCTGGCAGTGCCTCAGTGCCACAGACGTTGAGATTTCCTGTCGTGGGAAGTCAGTGCTGATGATGTACAGAAAGGGGTGACAGCCACAATGAATGAGAGCCGCCATGGGCAGGCAGATCGATGACATTTGACGATTGATGAACGGAACTCACCCACGCCCAGCATGACCACCGGAAGTATGACCACCAGCGCCAGGCAGCCCGTCATCACGCCTGCAGGCAAACAGGAAGGCAATGAAGTCGAGCAGTAAGCGATGGCAATACTATTAAAGAACAATGACGACGTCGACGACCAAAAGGAAAAACACACCAAAAAACACATTAAGACCGACAGCTGTTGCTTCTAAAACCAATACCACCACCACCACCACTAACTACTATGACGTTTTCTATGTGCCATTGTCACGGCCCGGGTGGATGACTACTGATGGAATTGTAGTCTCGTGCAGATATATTAGTTAGTTTTTGTTTTAAGGGGAAATTGCCTGATTGCCCATAGACTTAAGCAAAGAACACACCATATTCAGAACAATGCCACACAAGATATAAATCAAATGAAACAATTTAATAACATAACACAAAGAAGAGCCAGTCAATGCACATAAATACCACACCTCAAACTCGCCAATTTCAGTATGCGGGAACACTCCAACAGTAAGTTCATAATTAATTTCCCCAAAGATCACACAATAATATTTCCAATTCGAGTCAACAATGACTACCACTCCAACTTGCTAATTACAATCTGCCAGAACATTCCAGCAGTAAGTTCACAACAAACCCCTCCAAAGAACACATAACGATACTTCCAATTCAATTCAATGATGACTACCACCACAAATCACCAATAGCAATATGCAAGAACACTCCAGCAAAGTACATAATCCCCTCCAAACAACGATTACCACAATGCCTCAATTCAACTTCAAAGTACACATCAAACCTCTTCATGAATTCTAACCAAGTCCACACCGTCCACACACCCCTTCCTCCAATTCGCCAACCGTGACGGGTCTGCACCAAGTCCACAGGCGCACATAACACAAAATGAAGACCTTGCCGTTCTAGAGGTTAGGCGTTGTCGGTGTGTCCCTGAAGTCTTCAGCAGACGTCAGACCTCTGCAGGTTCGGCAAGACTAAGACAAGGTGAAACCACAAAAGCACAGTCTCCAACCCTCACAATGTCAGTTAAAGACTTGACTAGACAAAAACAAAAACCTTCCCCTCTTTACAACACAGAAAAGAGACCGGCAAACCAAAACCAGGTCTTGCCAACCGGGCACAGCGGCCCCCTGAGACGCTGCTCAGAAACGAACTGCACACACAGTAGCCGACGAAACGTTGTTTTCACCCCCTCTCCTCTCTCGATAGAAAAAAACCCGACCCTTTTATTGGGTCTTTTCACGCACAAAGAAAATGTTGTGCAAGTGCTGACGCAGGACACTCCGAATTGCACGTGCGAACGGTGCAGTCAGCAAGTGCTGACACAGCAAAAGTACTTAAAAGGTGCATCATGCCGGTTTTAAAAGGACTGGAACTGAACTTAAAGTCCCACCACATATTCGAGTCGTGACAGCCATTACGCCTGAAGGCAGAGAGTAGGGTAGCAGAAATCTCAGTAATGCAGGAACCCATTGCAACACACACATTTAGAGAACAAAGACAATGACGACGATGAAGATGACGAAGACGACGGCAATGACGACGACAACAACAACAAATACTACTACTACTGTTGCTGCTGCTGCTTCTATTACTGTTACTGCTACTACGGCTACATCTACGTTTGCCATTACTACCACTTTTACCACTTCTTCTATTACCCCTGACAGAACGAATGCACACGCTAATCCTACCGCTACTGCTGCTACAACTACTATTGCTACAATTTCTCTTTCTACCACTACCGCTACTGAAGATGGAGCAGAGCACGAATCAACGGATTATTGTTCTCACACTACCACTATCTTCTTCTCTCTTCTTCTCATTCCTTCACTCACTTCTCCCGGCCACCCTTCTACATACGCGTCTTCCCCCCTCCCCTCCCCCCCTCTCATCCCCCCTTCCCTCCCCCCTCCCCTCCCCCCTCCCCTCCCCCCTCCCCTCCCCCCTCCCCCTCCTATCTTTTTCTGTTATCTCCCCCAGCTCCACTCTTTGACCACCTCCAACCCCTCATCTCTCTTTACCCCTCATGTCCCTTACCTGACTGCCAGATGACCTCCAGGACACGGGTCAGGAAGTCCCAGGGCCCCTGGGCATCTTCATTGGCTTCCTGTAGCTGCATCAGGAAAGTTCCGTAACCTCCTTCCGGAAAGCTGTCCTCGGAGTACTGGCTGGGACTTGGGCACAGGTGTTTCTCATCGTCGTAGTTCTGCAAGGAGTGGGATGAAAATAATGGACTTTATCCGTCCTTGTTCAGACAGGGCACAGAAGACCAAAGGCAAACATAAAAATAAAGTAGTGACTTGCAGGGAAGGGTCGGATGGGAAAGTTAGAGGGTAGTTGGGAAGAGTCTACGCTCCGCCTGAAGAAGCAGCGAAACTCCAAAACCAGCTGGAAAAAAAGAGAGGAGGAAGAGGAAGAAAAGGAGGAGGAGCAGGAGGAGAAAGAGGGAGACGGGGAGGAGAAGGAGGGTGGGGGAGGAGGAGGAGGAGGAGATGGGGGGTGGGGGAGAGAAGGAGGAGAGGGAGGAGAAGGGGAAGAGGAGAAGGGAAAGGGAGTAAAGGACGAGGGAAAGGGGGAAGGGCGAAGAGATGGAGGGGAAGAGGGAAGAAGAGGAGGGGGAGGAGGAGGGGGAGGGGGAGAGTAGGGGGAGGGGCAGGGAGAGGAGGAGGAGGAGGAGGAGGAGGAGGAGGAGGAGGAGGAGGAGGAGGAGGAGGGGAAAGGGGAAAGGGGAAGAGGAGGAGGGGAAGGGGAAGAGGAGGAGGGGAAAGGGGAGGAGGAGGAGGGGAAGGGAAAGAGGAGGAGGGGAAGGGGGAAGAAGAGGGGGACGAGGAGGAGTGGGAGGGGGAGGGGCAAAGGGAGGGGCAGGGAGAGGGATAGGAAAAGCAAGAACAGTTGCACTAATTGATTGTCTTCTATTAGATCACTTTTCTGACACACTGATATATTGACAAATGCAGACAAATGAGGAAACTGACGGAGCAGACATGGGAGTAGAACAAAGGGGACCTCGGCGATCAAACACGGTTCTCCTAAGCAGCAGAATTTGAATTTTTGGGTTCGAATTCAACTCTCCTAACCTGGAGGCACTGCTTCTTAAACTGTGGCCTTTCCCAATCTTTCTTCAGGCCGAATGTAACTAATCGTCACATGCTCATTGAAAACAAAATGGTCAACACATTTCTCGTTATCACTTGGCGCCATGCCTCTGGAGGCTACGTAACGCCATTGATCACGAAACTCACTAGAGACGGTTGGAGCAAGAGAAAATCAAGTCACGAATCCTCAGTCAGTCGCCTCTTACGAATCGCGTAGGGAGACCCGGTGGGTCAATTCTCACCCCCAACCTACAGGGAGACCCGGTGGGTCAATTCTCACCCCCAACCTACAGGGAGACCCTGTGGGTCAATTCTCACCCCCAACCTACAGGGAGACCCTGTGGGTCAATTCTCACCCCCAACCTACAGGGAGACCCGGTGGGTCAATTCTCACCCCCAACCTACAGAAGGGGTGTCCTCATAGAAGAGCTTAACTTTCGTGGGGGTTTTGTAGCCCGGATAGGCCCACCGCATGGCAAATGGGTACTCTCTCAGGATCTGTTCATGTAAAAAACTGGTGGGTATCCAACTGTATCTTCCATTAGTCTTCATCTTTTCCATCTACGATCTTTCTTTCAAACAGAGAAGAAACGGTGTAAATTTTCTCAATAATCGAGGGTTGTAAATCGTCTGTACACCCAATTGCGTACTTGAATTCGAAGTTCGCCATTGCAATCATGGTGTTTTCATGTCACACACAAACGGATTCCGTCGATGACCCACTCGTCAGCAGGAATTTCTGGCTGCTGGGCTGTCGAGGTCTGCTACAATAGCTCAGCCAGGGGTGCCACAAGCAGCCACAGAAGTTACTGGGGAGCACCGGGACAGGATCAGATGATTCAGATCCAGCCGTGTTGTCAAACCACTCTGGGAGATCTTGCCCCATTCTGCGCACAACGATGAGCTCGGAGCCAGCGCCAGCTTCCGACCCCGACAGCCATCACTGCACACGCTTTACAGCCTTCTTCCTACCGGTTCATTCAGGTTGGCTCGAATATTTGCGGACGACTCTTCATCCAGTTTTCCCGCATTCATCTGAATCATCCACTCTCTGCCAGTGTATGCGCTGTCTATATTCGCGCTCACCAGACGAGATGTAGACATCCACATGGAGAAAGTGGAGACTGTGAGTGGGATCAAAATCCATCCTGAAATGTGACTTGTTCAGGCAAAACCAGGGAGAGGAATGTTTAGGAATAAATAAGCACATGCAATTGAAAATTCCTTTAATTTGAAACAAAATGTGTTACAATATCTTGAAAAGTGACAAAGTTATGACATAATAAAGAGGCTAGGTCAGGAAAAATCACTTTCAAAAAAAGGAAAAAGATGTTTGAACTTATTTAACATAATGCATGTCAGACAATGGAGGCAACTGACACAGTGACGAGAAAAAAGTGTTAATATGTATTTCCTAGGGGAATTTGTGAAAATCTAACGATGTGTAACACATAATTGTTTTATTTCATGGAAATTACTAAGAACTCATTCCACCCCAGGTAGACCTGACCACTTTTCCTTAGCTACACAGCAAAAGTGCCTCAGCGACGTAACCCTGGTTTTGCCAGAACAGGTCACAATTCCCTCTTCCGCCTCATACAGTGTACGTCTGCGTGGTGAATTCGTCACACTTCCTCTCTGGCCCGGTGGATCTTCTTCCCTTTGCTGTATCGAACCCACGTCCACAGCGGTACGCCACGGCGCCCTCGTGCTGAATCAGGTTGTCAAAGGTTTTTCCCCGTCTGGGTTAGCTCTTCACTCTTACCCTTTCTCATAGAACCATTATATTGTTTTCTCTGTAAAGTCTTTGTAGCAAGGACTTGAAAGGGTGTACCTTCTTCGGGTTTCAAAACGCAATTGAACACGTAGACACGATGCACAAAATGAAAGCAAGCAACAACCTTCCCATTCGCCTCCACACAACTCATATCGACTTCTTTCCGCACTCATTGCCTCCGAGGATCAGAGGTCCCCCATTTAGACGCAGGGGTTACTCATCCTACCCTTTCGATCAGACGTCTCACCCAACACCCAATCTTCGCCCGCTCAGACGCAGACGTATAAATTCTCAAGGATCAGTCTTGCCCTTTCCAGACGGAAAACCCGAAAGAAAAGCCGGTGATAGACAAAGAAGGCTGGAAGCAAGAGATGGGCAGAATAGACTGGGTCTGGGCCGCAGACAAGACTAAGTTAGGTCTTATATGTGACAAGATACTCTGAAATAGTTCTAATATATGGGTCTAAAGACGAACTTTGCATCTCACTAACAAGAATAAGAAGATAGTAAATTCTGGGCGGACTAGATGCAAAAGGTTGGCAGAAGTGATTGGAACTTGGCTGGAGACGGGAATAAGCTAGGTATTATAACTGACAGCAATCTCTCAAGTAGTTTCAATATATGGGTTTGAAGACGGATCATGTGCCTCGTGAGCATGATAAGTGATACAGTAAATTCTGGCAAATTTTTCTTTCCTTTCTCCTTTCTCGATGGCACATTATTCGCCTTGCCTGCAAATCTGTACCGATTGAATATGTGTGCAACGAGAAATAATTCACATAGAGACACGAATTATGGCAAATTTTCCACAGAGAGAGAGAGAGAGAGAGAGAGAGAGAGAGAGAGAGAGAGAGAGAGAGAGAGAGGAGGCAGACACCCGGACAGACACACACACACACACACTCACACTCACACTCACACACACACTCACACACACACACTCACACTCACACTCACACACACACACACACACACACACACACACACACACACACACACACACACACACACTCACACTCACACTCACACACACACACACACACACACACACACACACACACACACACACACACATGCACTCATCCCCCACCCCTACCACCTCCAAACACTCGTACAAATCTATGACGCTCAGAGGGAGCAAACGTCCAATTTCTCATTTTCCTCCTCGGCAATCTATCATCAGCGAACACCCACGAGCCTCGCCTACGAGGCATTCAGACCCTTCAACTCTGCCACTTGACACTGAACATCCCTCAGTTGTATCGACAGTATTTCAGAACAGCTACATATCTCCGGATCGCCCGTGCTGGAGGCTCGGGCATTCAGTCCGCGTTAGCAGGAAACTCCGTGACAGCTGTATCACTCTCAGTACTTCCCATATGATAGATGACCTGGGGGGGTTGAAAGCAGCCCACTGACCTGAAAGCAGTCTCGATGCAGTTCTGCTTCGATCTCCGAGCTCCAGCCATTGATCGTCACGAGAGGAGACTTGATGACAAAAACGGTTTATGACCCCAAACGGCAGATCGAAGTTGGGTGTGGGCCAGTCAGGAGAAAACTAAAGAGAGCCCTCGGTCAAAGCAGAGACCGGTCAGTGTGACCTTGTCTATTTGTAAAGGGAGCAAAGGTAGCTGGAAGTGTGACCAGAAATGTTACCTGCTAGCTCGCAACACGTCCTAACTCGCCCGAGGCGATTGAGCGCTACAAACACAAAAATACGTGATGGGGGTCATTCTGGGTTATTTTCGATTTTGCAGAAAAGTTGGAAAAGGGCAATAACTTTTCTTGTTCTCGAATAATTTTGTCTGAAAAACACGTGTAAATGTGTGAAAATAACATTTGCATTGCCTTATCTCTGCTATGTAACACGTATGTAGAAAAACTTCAGAGGCAGTTTTCTAAAAAATGCGGTTAGCACATCTATCTCCAAATTGGCATAATTTATACATTTCTGATCATATAGTGTTTATGCTATATCAAATTAACCAGGAAAGACTGCACTTTTCTTTATCTTTGCATTTCCAAACACACAAATGCCGAGTTAAGCCTGGTTTCGTGGTGACGAGACAAAAGACGTGGAAGGAAGGGGGTCATAGCGTTAGAACTCATGCAGCTCTGAAACGCCTGTCTCGCACTCTTTGCTGTTATACCTTTTCCATTCTCTGCAAATGCTACGACCCCGACCCTTGAGTAATGCGTCTTTGAAGGGCTTCTCCTTTGCCAAGACATCCCTCAGACGATCACAGGAGGCACTCAGTATAGGTTCTGCATCATCGGACAGTGGGCTTACGTGGCTGACAGTGCTTCTCTCTATTGTGAAGTAAAACGGCAATACCTAAGGAGTGAGATGAATTGATACCAAAAGACAATGTCGACGAATTTGATCTCATCTGGGAACTGAGATTATGCAAATATGAAAACTGTAACAGTATTTTAACCATGACGCTGACTTGTGCAGTAGGCCCAGAACACGAACATTGAGGTGTGCACGAATTATATAAGCTTTTTAACAATAAAAAAATAGCGCCGACTATTTTCTTGCCAGATTTCCGCACATGTAGACCAGAGGATGTGAAAATAAAATGGTCAGATATCATCCAGTATCATCTAGTATAGTCATTATCCAGTACAGTTATTATCCAGTACAGCTATCATCCAGTATCGTCCAGTACAGTTATCATCCAGTATCATCCAGTACAGCTATCATCCAGTATCATCTAGTACAGTTATCATCCAGTATCATCCAGTACAGTTATCATCCAGTATCATCTAGTATAGTCATTATCCAGTACAGTTATCATCCAGTACAGCTATCATCCAGTATCGTCCAGTACAGTTATCATCCAGTATCAACCAGTACAGCTATCATCCAGTATCATCTAGTACAGTTATCATCCAGTATCATCCAGTACAGCTATCATCCAGTATCATTCAGTACAGCTATCATACAGTATCATCCAGTGCAACTATCATACAGTATAGCTATTACCCAGTATCATCCAGTAGAGCTATCATCTAGTATAGCTATCATCCAGTACAGCTATCATCCAGCATCATTCAGTACAGCTATTATCCAGTATCATTCAGTACAGCTATCATCCAGTATCGTCCAGTACAGTTATCATCCAGTATCATCCAGTACAGATATCATCCAGTATCATTTAGTACAGCTATCATCCGGTATCATCTAGTGCAACTATCAGACAGTACAGCTATCACCCAGCGTCATCCAGTGGAGCTATCATCCGGTAGAGCAACATCCAGTACAGCTATTATCCAGTATCATGCGGTATCATCCAGAAAAGCTATCATTCAGTACAGCTATCATCCAGTATCATCCAGTACAGCTATTATTCAGTGTCATCCAGTACAGCTATCATCCAGTATCATCCAGTACAGCTATTATCCAGTATCATTCAGTATCATCCTGTAGAACTATCATTCAGTACAGCTATCATCCAGTATCATCCAGTCCAGCTATCATCCAGTCCAGCCATTATCCAGTACAGTCGTGGTCCTTCATGAAATTAGGGAGTTTCAAAGTATCACAACGCTGGCAAAGTCTCGCAATGGTAGTTCCTATATTTCTTGCTTTGATATTAAAATGGGGCAGCCACATAATGATATACACATATTTATCTATTGAATGGATGTCCAGAGGACCCCTGCAGTCTATTACCAGTATTGAAAATGTTAAGACCAAGCTGTACCTATCACACCATGAGAAAATGCATCACGTGAGTTCTGGAACCACTGTGATGACCATTCCACGAACCGCAATATTCATGAGTTGCTCTTGTATTTGGAGAAAGCAAAAGTGTCACGCGTCTACAAAGGCATGTCACACAGACGTCTAGATATTCTTTTACCATTTCACTGATGTTATACTATCAAGGTGCCTTGAAAGCCAATTCATCCCAAAACTCTACAGTAAGTATCCCTTTCCACTCTTACAGTCCACTCGATGAACCACATTTGTGGGGCAGACGACATGCCCAACCAGACACGGGGTCTGAACTGAACTGAACTGAACATTATTCGTAGGCCGACAGCTTATTGAACATATCAATGTGTCGCGGATTTACGACATGAATTTGAGAATTGATGAGGTGAAAGTTAGTGGAAAGTGAGTTGCATCGCCCCAGTTCGAAATCTGCAGAGTCAGCGCTCTGCGCTGATATATTTAGTAACGAGGGTCAAGAGGTGAGGCCCGTTGCCAACCCCGCCGTCAGGGTAGGGGGTGGAGGTACTTTCGAATTTTTGGGGGGTATGATGGAAAATTCCGTGGACTTTGCCCTCGCACGTGTAGTCCACGCGAGTGATGACCTCGTGATAGGAGGCATCGAATGATTTCATTGGCTAATGAGATCGGGGGCAGATGACCGTTGCGAATTCGCGCCAGAGCGAAATTAGTCCACCGCTCGCCTTTCCTGGGAGCGGACGTGTTTTGCGTGTCTGGGACACTTAGCCTCCCTGGTTGGCTCGCTTGCCACCAGGGAGGGCTAAAGCCGTTGGAGGGAGAGCTATGCTCCCGAGGGTACAACCGCCTGACTGGTCATAGCCCGGGTTTTGGGGTAAGCTCATTGTAATTAAGTTCGTTGTAACTTGAGCTAAACGCATATTGTAATTGACAGAGGGAGAATGCCATTTTTTGGATTAACTGTTCTGCAGAAACAGAGAGTGTAACAGAGTAAGTAATCTCCGCTCTTAACCTGGGAAGGGAAAATCTAGAGGGAGAGGTAATTATTCTTATCTGTGAGTCGCCTTTGGATTCTCGTGCTGATAACGCCATGGGTGGGTATCAGTTTCTCTGTAGTTGAAATACATGTAGTAGAATGTGGCTTGAATGAAGGTGCGAGAGAAGCGTGAGTCTTGTCATGGCGGTGACAAGCGCTTTGTCTCTTTTCAGGCTTTAACTTTTCAGACTTCTACTTATAGCCAGTGAGGGCTGTCTGTTTTGCAAGCTTCTACTGCTAGGTTGCTTGCCTAGAATAGCTAACGCTCGTATGGCGTTAGGCTTGTCGATTTCTATTTGTAGCCTTGAGGGCTTATGCAGTATAGACTGCTAGACTACTGTATGTAGTAGGTCAGTTAGGACCTTTTGTATGTTTGGCTGTTAGTGTTGTGTGAAGCAACAGTACCTATATTACTCCTGTCTGATGGAGCAAACGAGATAGAGTACGTAGCCATTCATGTATATGTCGTCATGGCATATGGGGCGGGGGGACTTAAAGTATTATGGTGTCGTATAGGCAGGGGCTGTACTGCCATAGAACCATGAATATTATTATGATGCTAAGCGCTAAGCAATCATTGTTCTTTCAACTGTGTGAATAGAACTAGTCCCCGTCCACACGTGTTGTTCTGACACGTACACACGCTGGGCGTGTATCTTGCAGTAAGCTTCGGGCTGTTGTCCTGCAAGTCGAGAGGTCAGGAATGTCGGGAGGGGTCAAGGTCATTAGATAGACGCTCTGCCTTTGGAACATTTCCTCGCTTTCTCTTGTTTTGCACCGTGTAGTGCAATAGTGTGACTCGCTATCAGAGCAGTCACAGGTCTAGGGCGTAGTCTCGTAGCAGGGTAGGGGTAGGGAGAGCTGGCGCCATTCCAGTCTACTGCCGCCTGCCGCTGTACCTGACGCTTCGACTGGGGAGATCTCTCGGGTCATTGGAGTGACTCGACCCGCAGGATGTCGTCGCCGGACGGACGCCTGGTGGACTGGGTGCCACAAGAGGGGGACGAGAGGACAGCTCTCGTCGAGACCTACCATCGAGCGCTGCTACGACCAGGGGAGACGGAGGTCGGAACCTCGCGTACTTCCCGACTCTGAGGGTTCAGGAGTGGTCTATCCCGGATTATATGTGTGTTCTTTCCTGTGACAGGAAGAGACGACGTTGGTAAGATTGCCTTTTTATATTTAATCCTGATGGGAAATAGTTGGACTCATGAGACTGACCCTAGTGTCGAAAAGCACCAATAGCATAAGTGGAGATCAGAATCCCACAGTGGGTAGGTCAAGGACGCTGCCGTTAAACCTATGCAGAAGGGCGCCGGGCGCCATCCCATCTTCTGTGGTAGGAAGAGACTGTGTGGACTTGTTCTGAATGTTTAAACTAATCCTCTTGAGGAAGATTGAGTTCAGTCTATTTGGTTGCTTAAGTGTATCTTCCTGCTACTGCCGTGACAGTAGAGGAAGCCTTCTTTCAGTTGCTGTTAGAGCAAGCTTTGTAAGAACGCCGGTGCGTGCGTTGCTGTTTGTAAATGCCCTGCCCAGTTCCTGTCTCGTCCAGCGGCTGCTGTGATTGGCCAGGCCTGGGTCGGTCTTTCTCAATGGTTTGAGGCCACACCCCCAGGTGGGTGTGTCGCCTTGGGTGAACCATGTGTTATCATTTGGCTACGGTCAAGTCCAGTGCTGCTTGAGGCTGACCTCTGACCCTATGAGCTTGTGTGTGGGGAATTCTTATTCATTTGCTACGGTTATGTCAACCTGTTGAGGTTGACCCCTGACCTTTATGAGCATGTGCGTTGGATGGCTCTGTGAAGCCATGGGGGTGTGTCATTGTTATTGTTATTGTTTTGTTTGGGGACTTGGCCAAGTCAGGGTTTGGGATTTATTTTGATGTTTATTATTCTTTGATTAAAATATTGTTTTGAAATTTACCTCCTTCCCTCAGTGTCTTATTTAATTTGTTGTTTTCCATGTTTATTCACCTTTATAGTTGCAAGGAAAGTGGCAGTTTGGGTTTTGCTGAAAATCCCGGGGTGTGGTGTTTTACATCATCAGGGTCCAGTCTTTGTTTATTTATTTATTTTATCTTAATAACCCCTCATCACCCACCCCAACATGCGACACAATGCATTAACAATCATGGATATATATTTCCTTCAGAAAAGCGTCACATATTATAAGGAATTGCTGACGCATGCGTTTTCTCTCATTTTCAGGAAATAATATATGTACATCGTCACGTCTAGTATTAGTACCTTTTAACAGAGAACTGTATTTTGTTTTGCCTCAATATGTCGCACAAGGTATCTCTTCCTAAGATGAATGTATTTGGTACAGTCCAGTAGGAAATGCTTTTCATCTTCGATTTCATTACAAAAGTGACAAGTCAAGTCCCTCGTTTCGTTGTAACCGTATGACATGCTACAACACGCTAAGATTCCTGCAGGCAGGAACTGCTCTTCAGTGGTTAGGGACACACTGTGCTATAGGTTATGCCTACGTATGGGTGAATGCAGGAGTAGGTAATCGGAAACACTCTATAAAACAGCTAAAGCAAAGACTACAAGATTGCTTCAGGCAGTCCTGAGATGAAAACAAATATGGGGAGTGAGTGATTCTCGCTGCACTCAGTATTCAAAAGCATGTTTGGTCAGGAAAGAAACTGGAATTTCCTCACCATTAAAAGGTTCAGACACGGGGTCCATCCACAAAAAAGGCTGAGAATTCTACGAGGATCGTGCGCGGTGAGAACGGTGATGCTGTCTACAAAAAAGAGATTGTCTTACTAACGGCACGCGGAGGTCCACGTCCTGTGTTGGACAATGACAGATGGCCCCAGCAGTCCAAGAGTCTCGGGCAGGAATATGATGGAAGCACCGAAGCGCCGAACCAATTTGCTGTCCCAGAATCTCACGTCAGAGTTCATCTCCCGGAAACTGCGTCGTGTTTATCATCCCCATGGAATTTTCCTGCCGTTCTGCAATCCCTGCCTGCAACTTTTTGCCAGCGATGAAAGCAAAGGCGGAAACAGAGGACTGTGCTAGATGGGGACGATGCTCAGAAATTCAGTAGCAAAAGATATTGAATCGGTCTTTTGGCATGAAGCATGGCATTGGAGGTGGTCTCCAGGCATTCTGGCTAAAGGTGATGTTGAATCAGAAAAATACAGTCCCTGTTTGAAACAGATTACTCAGAGAAGAGGAAGGCAAAGGAGAAGAGGGGAGGGGAGAGGGGAGGGGAGAGGGGAGGGGAGAGGAGGAGAGGG
Source organism: Theodoxus fluviatilis (assembly GCA_034096865.1). Classification (NCBI taxonomy): domain Eukaryota; kingdom Metazoa; phylum Mollusca; class Gastropoda; order Cycloneritida; family Neritidae; genus Theodoxus; species Theodoxus fluviatilis. The sequence continues at coordinate 28,102 of JAWQFJ010004438.1, read as the reverse complement.
GAGAGGGGAGGGGAGGGGAGAGGGGAGGGGGGGAGAGGGGAGGGGAGGGGAGAGGAGAGGAGAGGAGGGGAGGGGAGGGGAGGGGAGGGGAGAGGAGAGGAGAGGAGAGGAGAGGAGAGGAGAGGAGGGGAGGGGAGGGGAGGGGAGGGGAGGGGAGAGGAGAGGAGAGGAGAGGAGAGGAGAGGACAGGAGAAGAGAGGAGAAGAAAGGAGAGATGAGGAGGGAGAGAACAGCAGAACGGAGCAGAGCAAAGGAGAGCGGAGCGACAACAAGACAACAGGAGACAAAACGAGATGGAAGGAGAGGAAGGGAGAGGTTACGAAAGAAGGAGAGATAAGACAGACAGAACGACACAAACGGACAGACGGACGAACGGACGGACTCACACACACACACACACACACACACACACACACACACCAGGGCCGGACCAAATGAGTTGTGGGGGGGGGGGGTTCCTTTTTGGCTGGGGGGGACAAATCAGCGAAGTGGCGAAGCCACGAGCGCGCGCCTGCGAAGCAGGCGCGCAAACTAGGGGGGTCCGGAGGCATGCCCCCCCGGAAATTTTTTTAAAAACGGTTAAAATCTGTGCAATCTGGTGCATTCTGGGCCTTGTTTTGAGGGGTAAGAGCAGCATTGTTTTTGGAGACACACACAAAAAATATATTTAAAAAAAAACTCAAACCAAGGTACATGCTTTTTCTAGGGGGGGGGGGGGGGTTCCGGAACCCCTGGACCCCCCCCCCCCTGGGTCCGGCCCTGCACACACACACACACACGCACGCACGCACGCACACACACAGAGAGAGAGAGAGAGAGAGAGAGAGAGAGAGAGAGAGAGAGAGAGAGAGAGAGATGAGCAGTCATTCTGAAAAGGGCGCATACAGACTTAATATTTCAAACGTGTAATCTTCAATAATCAAACATCTTTCCGTTGTCGTGCCACTCCTTATCTGAACAAAGTTAAAAAATATATATAAGTAGTAAACACATGCTGATAGACAAAAATGATCAAAGGATCACTTGAAGGTGAATTAATCCCTGATTTACTACAGAATGAAACATGTAGTAAACATGATGGACAGATTGACGAACTCCAATTATAACGATATCTTTGTTTTGGCCCGTAACAGACGTTGACCCAACACTCACACAGTCACACAGAGGGGAAGGTGCATCATAGACATTCACCTTATACATGCACTGTACAGTCATACTCATGCACGCACACGCAGGATTACATCACAGGCTAGCAACACAGGGTAGGAGTTTCCGTTCAACGTCTACGACAGGCCAAAACAAAACAAAAATTGTCCTAATAGGTTCTTCCTCAACCCATCTATCATGTTTACTGTACAAATCTAGATTACCAGCTCCTGGCAGCCCCATCTCCATTGGTTTCCCCTCTTGTATGAGTGCAAAGTCAGCGTCTCAGCCTCTACTCGCCTATTAAAAGTCTGTCTTTTGACAGGTGGATTTAGGCGAGCAAGCTTTGGTGCTTGGTTATGGGCGAGGCGCAAAGCCGTGGTTCAATCCCTGGGACGGGAGAATTTCAGAGTATCAATATCAAAGAATGACACGTTTGGGGAACAGCCCTTCCTTAGATTCATCCTTCATTAAACCGGGAAACCTTCAGCTCCAAGAGATTTTTGTGGTCATTTTGGTTTTGTCTTCAGGAATCTGTTGGCCGAGTTTTTTTTTAATGTTATGTATATACGATACTAATTTCAATACATCATATACTGAATCAAAGACATTTTTCATGTCACAGGCGAATGTGTAGGAGACTTCGGCCATATTTACAGCACCATTGACTCACATGAGGAGGTCAGGACATATTCCTCTCAGAGTCAACATAATCTTTGACTTGAGAGGCGCCGCCACAGAAAATGGATTCGGTCTCTTTTTTTCTCTAAACCTCATCATGGACACACACAACATAAAGTCACGCAACTTTTCACTTCGAGGCAACTCACGGTAGTACATTACCGCCTTCCAGAGAAGCGATGAAGCCTTTCTTTTCACAACTAACTTTCGCTTGCACTTTATCTGACATCAGGGTTAAGTCAGCCAAATGTCCGATGTACTTTATGAAGGGGAGAGAGAGAGAGAGAGAGAGAGAGAGAGAGAAAACAGACAGACAGACACAGAGATAGAGAGATAGAGAGAGAGAGAGGGAGGGAGGGAGGGAGGGAGGGAGAGAGGGAGAGAATGAAAGAGGGAAAGTGTGTGAGGGAGAGTGAGTGAGTGAGTGAGAGAGAGAGAGAGAGAGAGAGAGAGAGAGAGAGGGAGGGAGAGTCTCCGTCTGTGTCTGTCTGTCCGCCCGTGTGTCTGCCTACACCTCTCTCTCTCTCTCTCTCTCTCTCTCTCTCTCTCTCTCTCTCTCTCTCTCTCTCTCTCTCTCTCTCTCTTCTTTGACAGACAGTGCAGGATCCTTGAAGATAACAAATGAATATTTACTGGCGTTGCAATTAAGATGGGTAAAGTATAGTTCCACTTTAGTCAACTGTAGCTGTTTTACAGCGTGACCAAGATTCTCGTCACAGAGAACAAATATGAGAAAATCCCAACATGTTTTTGTCCCTACTTGGTCAGTATCAGGCAGGCATTAACACTTTTTTCCCATGAGAGTTCGGTCAACACAACCTTATTCCTACTCCATTTGTTACTCACGCACTATCCCAATAACTCATTTGTTCTCTTTCAATCACTCATTCACTTTAAAGAGTTCTCGCATTTCATCACGTACATGACCAATTACCGCAGCTGCCGACCATTCGTGCACTAAATACTTTGATGTAAATAGTGGAGGGTCACTTGAGCAAAGTTCAGAATCTACTCTATTCAGAAAGTTGCACCGTCACTGCAGACAGTATATTACGTGAATTTCCGGTTTCACATCCTCCGATTGTTGATTGTTTTTCACGTCTGTAGGAAGTCCGTGTACTCCTTTTTGTGTGCAGAAATTCGCGTCTAATAACGTTAAGCCCCACTTCGTCACCATCATGGATTCTGTCTTATTACTGCACACGCATCATTGTAGTTTGTGATGCCACTGTAAACGGGAGCCTCTCATTCATTTCTAGGCCCACATTGCATTCGTGTTGGCTATTTAGAGAATTCCTTAAGGCCTCTTACACACGTACCGGTTGTCCCCCGGTTTTGCTGCCGATCCGGTCCCGGTTGACTCATTTGCATATAATCCGGCCCGGTTCTTGCCTGTAGAGGCGCCTACACACGTACCGGTTGTCCCCCGATTTTACTGCCGATCCGGTCCCGGTTGACTCAATTGCATACAATCTGGCCCGGTTCTTGTCAGTAGGGCAGGCTCTATTCCCTGACCTGGTTTCGACCTATTTGTATGCCGGGCGACGCGAGAACGACGAGAATCTCGCGACAAGTTGCCAATTTAAATGGCGGACCCTGTCTCCGCTTCGCGCAGAAAACGCTGTATTTGGGGGATACTAAAACCCCATCCAAAGAAAATGTAAGCCATGAACAGCATTAATTTATCAAAGCTGTATGCTAAATGCATCCATAGCTCGTGAAAGCTGGTACATTTTACAATTCGCAATGCAGGTCAGACGCATTCATCTACATGCCGAAAGTGTCCGCGGATCGAATTTTATCATTGCGTCTTCGCATAGAGAGCTACAGCCTACACATCGAAAGCGAGTGTTGGCATTAATTTATCAAAGCTGTATGTTGAATGCATCCACATGTCGTGAAAGCTGGTACATTTTACAAATCGCAATGCAGGTCACACGCATTCATCTACACGCCGAAAGCGTCCGCTGATCGAATTTTATCGTTGCGTCTTCGCATAGAGAGCTACAGCCTACACGTCGAAAGCGAGTGTTGGCATTAATTTATCAAAGCTGTATGTTGAATGCATCCATAGGTTGTGAAAGCTGGTACATTTTACAATTCGCAATGCAGGTCACACGCATTCATCTACACGCCGAAAGCGTTCGTGGATCGAATTTTATCGTTGCATCTTCGCATGATAGAGAGCTACAGCCTACACGTCGAAAGCGAGTGTTGGCATTAATTTATCAAAGCTGTATGTTGAATGCATCAATAGGTCGTGAAAGCTGGTACATTTTACAATTCGCAATGCAGGTCACACGCATTCATCTACACACCGAAAGCATATGTCCGCGGATCAAATTTTATCGTTGTGTCTTCGCAGAGCTACAGCCTACACGTCGAAAGCGTCGTTTCCATAGCTCAGCGAAGGGACGTAACTCTAAATTCTGACCTCGCTTCGCATAAATGAAAATCGCCTGAGTTCGCGGTCTCGGTGTAATCGTTGCGTGTGGTTGTCAACCCGATTTTTACATGCACGGTCAGACCGGATCGGGAGCAAAATCGGCTTGAAAACCGGTACGTGTATAGGCGCCTTTAGAGCTGGAAGCCAATGAAATTGTCCGTTTTTCAGTAAAGTTTGGTTGTTAACAAAGTAGGCCCATTATCATCACATTCAAAAAGCCTTTTATATAAAAAACAAAAAACAAACCACAAAACCGTTTTCAGTACCCACGTATTCAAACAGGCGTAACTCATCGACCAGTGCAGAGTCATGATGACTTTAGTTCCATCGTGAAGGAGAAGCGTTAAGCCGCACCTTGTGATAATGCAATAATCTCAAAATTGCCCATGCATCATTCTGACTCAAATTGGGAGGACCGACCACATATGACACGTCTAGTGATGCTTACCGCACATTGGCAGGATTCCTTATTAAAGAAAAAAAAGTGCGAATCTGAGGATGTTTTTGAGATAACATTCGAGGATATTTTCACGAACACAACAGCATACTTGAACATACCGACTGCCGCAAGATTAGTGGCATATTAAACACTTACCGATCATTGACACCGCGACGCTTGCTTACTAAATCCCGCTTTGAACGTGATACGTCACACTAGTAACTCACTACGTCACATTAGTAACTCACTACGTCACAAAATCAAAGTCACGTGACCTGCTCCTCTAGTTTGATGTCGATTGCGAGCATAGATCGACATCACAAAGTTTCACTTTTCCATTAAAACAAAAAAAAACAATTGTATTTCAATCAAGGTGCGCAGTGTGAACACATTATCGCTGCTGTTTTTCTTCTGAAAAAACGAAGCACTTTTCATTTAACCGCACAAGGCACATGCTGCACTTAGCACAACCTCAAGCAACGCCATAAACGCTTGTTTGGCTGCTTCGAAAGCAAGTGTCGAGCAGGCCAGCTGTTGTATGCCGACAGCTTTCACTCTTCCTGCCTGCACAGGGTGTGTTCAGTGTGTTCAATGCACGTACAATGGTCGCGCCGGAATGCCTGCAGTGGGAACTGAGGTCGCTTTGAAACATTCGAACTCGCGAGCACAATGGTCAGCATACGAATCCGTTTGCAGTCTGTCGCACGATCGAAGTCATTCACACAGGTTCAAGCAGTCCTTTCTTTTTGTCGAGGCAGAATATTTATCGTCAGGAGAGATGTTTTTTATGTTAAAAAAACAAATATAATTATACAAATTTATCTTGATAACAATCCACTGGTTGAAGGACTGCATTTGCTCACTTTTATCATTGTTACGAGGAGACATGCAGCGGAAAGCATCGAAGTACGACCCGGACGAACTAAAATCAACACATGCGCTACAAAGGGTTAAGCTCCTTCCTAATGAGCGTGCTGATCATGCAGTTTAGGAATGCGCAAATTTGTTGCAGAGCGTTCTAAAGGTGCTTTTCTTGTGCTACCTGAACTCGCTGTTTGTTTGGCATGCACAACAGGTCATTCAGTGTTGCAACATAATCTAGGCAAACCGATCACTCGAAATGTGAGTGGCAAAAAAAAAATGTCAGTGACACAGTAAATAAAGAAGGACGATTCACAGTATGAAGATGAATTAATTTTAACATCAGCCTTTGTAGATTATGACCAGGAAAATCAACAGAACTAATTAGAGTAAAAGTAAGTCGATTATCGATTTCTCTTGTTGTTTGTCTTGTACACACTGTGTGGGGAGACAGGGTGAAACTATTCCTACCCCCAACCTACAGGAGTTGTCATGTGACAGCAAAGACACTGTGATGTCGAACCCTTACCAAAATTTCCCAGTAAGCTAGGTACCGAAGGGCCCAAATTGACGCTATTCAATAGCCGTGCCGCACTGGCCTCGCTGCGAGGTGGAAACAGCTGTGCAACGACGAAGGAATTGATCGGGAGTGGAGCTGTTTGCGCCACAATCTGCAAACACGTGCTCAGCTTATGAAACGCACACTGCGCCACAGGCGAAACATCGATAAGAGAAGCTAGAGACGACATGGAACCAGAGTAATGTTGAAGCAAAGTAAAACTGCATTTATATATTTTTCATCCAAGAAAAGGTATCACCTTAAAATGATGTCTTCACGCATCATGAGAACCATATTAACGCTTGTTGCATGATCCGTAGGGTGGGAGTTCTCAACACCAACACATGAATAGTGTTCACAATATAATCCTGCTTCTTTGACGAATATCTTCTTACAATGTATTCATCCTTTTGGTGTGCTTCCACCTCCATAGACTGTAGCGTTTTCCGCCACAGCGCTACACCTGAAGAATCTAATTGGACAAAATCTTGTGGGTTTTCAAAAAACCAAACGTAGAGATTTCGACTGCTTTGCCTTTTGCATTTTCATTCTTCAAAGCTGGAGCTTCGTTCAGCAAAAAACCCGAGTATATGTAAGGATGTTAGAAAGAATGTGGAAAGTATTTGAGTGACGAAAGAACGTTGCCGACAACGAACTTAAAATATGTCATTCGTGCACTTGCCTTACATGTGAATACTGATTTGTTCAACGATAATTTTGTCTCGCATAAAACTACGATTACCGTGCTACCATAATAGGGAACACGATAATTCGAGGAGAGAACTCGACTGACGGTATAACAAAAACAAAAGAGAAAGCTATGTGGTCGTCCCACAGCCAGGAAATGAGAGAGAGAGAGAGAGAGAGAGAGAGAGAGAGAGACACACACACACACACGTACCACATGACTGTGTAAAAAACAAGCCGACAATCCAAAAAACCGACCAGAAAAGCGTGTAAGCATGCAGTTGAGAGGATAGACTGATGGAAGGACTTAATACGATAATCATTGCTTTTCTCCCCCAAAAAGTTCGTTCAGCTCATGCATAAAGAACTAGTTTCACTGGACGTACCATTCAGACTCGTGGTGGACAGCTGTACTCAGTGCCAAGACCAGATGAATGAAAAGCTGATGTCGAAACACAACCACCGCGACACCAAGTACAGTTCCCTCCAACAAAAATAAGTGGGTCCTCTACGGTATTTTCCCTCCCCGAACAAAAATGTACAACTAGCTTTTCACATTCAGCACTGTTGTTAACGCCCCTCGCGTACGAACATTTTACAAGTATGCACAGCAATAAAATAACGTTATGATCTGGAAAAAAGAGAGACAGTGAATTGCTTACCAGAGGAAGTCCATCTGCGCTTCCATATTCTCTAACCTTTCTGCACCATTGAGCGCCCTACTGCAATGCGGAGGCTTAGTGTAGGCAACAGTTTGTCCATCGTTCGCCTGGCTAACTCATTTACCAGCTGCCCACCTGCCGACTTGGCAAAGTCAACTAGCGCGACATCGAAATGAGTTCATCGACCTCTATTTGCGGGCAGTGACAACTTGAACTACTTTGGACTGCAAGAGTATACGGCTTCAATTCCTGTGTGACTGTTACAAGACCAACCTCGCAGAGTCTAGGGGTATGATGATGATGAGTTGTGTAATCACTTTACACTTGAGGCTTGACTTGAAGACACAAAGTACCTGTCATGCTTCATTCACTCTTCTCTCATAACCAAGGAGAAAACAAGCGAGATTTAGCTAATAATAACTTTAATGAATAAAGAAATTCAATCATGCAAGGCATGCATAAGAAGAAGATTATTATTTGATTTCAATGATAACTATTTAGGATTAATAGGCCAGCCGTAAAAAGGAAATTTGATATGATTGTTCTCAGTTTTCAGTCAATTGTTCAACGTTGAAGAAATGTCAATGCTCACCAAATTCCAACGACGAAACAGAAAAGTCAGTTTTTTTCCTAACCTGTTGATTCACTAAAGACGTAGAGGTGGAGGAAGTCGATCTTCTTTGGAGGAGTTCACAGCATCTTCAGGCAGGCACTTCTGAGATGGGTCGGCAGCACTCGTCTTGGCAGAGACTTCGGAAACCTGCGTGTCGCTTGAATGTTGAAGCCGAAGTGATGATCCTAATGGCTTCACTGTCTTATAAGATTTAGTTTGTACTTCCTGCTCTGATAACTTTCTGAGTAAGCATCTCTGTAGCCTTTCCCCCTCCTTATGGTGACTCCCTAGTGTGGAGTGTCATCTGGCAAAAGAGGATCGTTTGGTCCGGCACCAGAAACTGGGAGCGCCGGGAGTTGTCTTATCACCAAATGTCTGTGATGATGGAGACTCCTCTCTGAGAGTGGGTGTCCCCCTTAGGACCCGGAACTAATTTGACGCCCACACTTGATATGATACAGATCCCGATGCTTCTAAACATTCTGTGGAACCCGAACTATGTATAACCCTGTCCACTCCCACACATTCTGTCCTCATTGCAAGCAGCAGCATCTCTCTCATTAACACACAATAGAGCCACTGATGGGTAACCATCACAGTGACCCTTTACCTATTCCTTTCATGATATGGCCTCCCGTTCTTAATGAACTGAATGGCAAAAAACAGTATTTTAATCTTGCTAAAAATCAAGGTTGAATCATTTTTATTACTCCTCAAATTTGACGAATATGAAAAAGATGTACGCACTACACGTTAATTGTAAACTCTTCTGTTTGGAACTTGTCAAAAGTCGTTGTATAAGCGAAGACTACAGTAAATGGTCCTCAGACACGAAGTGCTAGTAAATGTAATGAGGTAGATATGTATTTTTAAATCTTGTAGTTGTAGGACATACCTGTAGTTTAAGTCTAGCGTTAAAGGACAAAGAATGGCCATGACCCAGAAAAAGGAGAATCAAACTAATCAAGAAAGAAATTCACTTTACAATTCCACGCCAAAAAATAACACCTACTTTCAAGTTCACATGATAAGGCAGAGGGCTCTTGCCCTCAGGCTTAGGAACTACCATTAAACCATCACTGACATCCAGGGACTTTAATTTTCCCAGGAAAGGCTCCAGGCTAAACCGTTAAAGTGCTTTTGAGGTTCACATGTTGGAGAGAACTAATCCTTGCTGTCAATTATGCACGGTCTGAGCCCTACAAAGGAATATCATGCCTTGTGGTTTCTCCTGTTGTACTGCTAAAGTACCCCATAGGGCCATATGACCAGACCTAGGAGAGGGACCGGATTTAGCCCATTAGAATTGCCTAAGGGAGTGGAAACCTCGTATGCGGTTTAAGGGTCAGCTGATGACCACCGCTAAAGCTATCGGTCAAAATCACCCCTGAGATCCAGAGCCAGAAATTACATTACTACAGAGAATCTGACACTTCATTTAAACAACAACAAGAACAACAAAAACAAAAACCCCAAACGACTGAAGAGGTCAAGATTAGACAGTCCTATTGGCCAGGGATAGCTTGTGCGTGTAATGTTTCAAAGCAAAGATATTGTCTGTTTTTATGAACAACCATGCAGTGCCCAATTCCCAGAGCGTCAGGCCTCCGTTGGAAATGATGACTTGTGGAAAGAATTCCGTTTCAAGGCCCTCTCAGCAGCTGGTTCCTGGGACGATTCTAAGATCCTCGGTGGTGATCAATCACGCGGAGTCTTCACGTCAGTGCCAGTCAGTCAACCTCTGTTCGCCGTTGTCATTAGAGTAAGTCCACTGTGAATGATTTCCTACCAGATCAAACAATGACGCAAAAGTTCATTAACTGCAGGTAGGCGTCCAACCAAGCTGATAGTGTATATCTTTTTAAAGAGTGGGATAAGGCATTGTGATTTGACTGGCATGCAGTAGTGAGTGGTGGTTGAGGGTCCTGGTTATTTCCCTTGTTCGGATGGCTTGAACGATACTTTCCAAGCACCAATCATACACTATTGATGACTTGGCAACAAACATTTCATGGGTCTTTGTCCTTGCGATGCACAACTGTCTGAAGGAGGAGTTTGTCCCTACAGTTGCTCAATCCATACATAAATGTTAAAAGGCCGGTAAGAAAAAAATTTGTGTGCTTGTCCCAAGCCGGACCAGCTCGTTAAATTGAAAGGTCAAAGGTCTAGGGGAATTCACTATGATCCACTTGTGACACTCTCTCACACAGTCATTCTATCAACGAACCAACAAAGGACTGAAAGACGGTGAGGTCATAGGTCAAATTGTCAAAAGGTTTTAATTTGCCATGCCAGGGTGATGGAGGAATGAATCAACGTTATCAAGCAGAAACAACAATACTCATAATCATAATCATAATCATGAAAGAACGAATGGCGCGCCAGCCGACCAAAAGTAACTTGTCTGACAGTCCTTCACTCTTGTCTCACTGCTGCTTTTGAACGAGCTGCGTGTCAATCGTGGTTCAACCGCTCAGACGTCACGAGGCCCCCTCGCCCTCGGGAATCTTCGTCGCAGCGGCTCTTGATGCACCGGAGGGAAGAAAAGGGGGAGGGGGTGAAGGGGGGAGGGGAAACAATTGTATTCTACTTGTACCTGTACTTGTACTTGTACTTGTAAGATGCTTGAGGCCATTAAGGCCTGTTCATCCTTCCGGGTTCGTCATCGCTGTAACATTTAGGCATGCGTGGTGGGATCGAGCCCTTAAGTTACAAGTAGCACTCTGGTTCGTAAATAGAAGGGAGGTCTGTCCAGTGGGCGTCCAACCTGGCCTTAAAGGCATTCACAGATGGTGCAGTCACGACTTGGTCGGGCAGGCTGTTCCAGATGTTCACAACCCTCTCGCTGAAGAAATTTCCTCTGACATTGAGTATGTAGCGGGGCTTGTCTAGCTTCAGGCTGTTTCCTCTGGTGTCTCTACCAGTGAAAAGGGAGAACTGGGGGCGCTGTGTCCGGTAGATGCCATGTAGGTATTTGTAGACTTCAATCATGTCTCCCCTCTTACGTCGATGCTCCAGACAGGGTAGTTTCAGTGCGGCCAGCCGTTCACTGTAGGATTTTTCTTTCAGCGAGCCTATCAGCTTGGTTGCACCTTCTGACAAATGGTTTTGTGTTGCGGTTGCCATACTGCGTGGCCATACTCGAGATTCGGCCGAACAAGGGACTTGTAGAGCTGCAGGAAAACCTCTTCTGTGAGGTAGTCGAACGACCGTTGGATGACCCCCATGACTCTGTTGGCTTTCGCTGCTGACAAGGCGACGTGTTTGCTGAAACATAGGTTGTTGTCCACGTATACCCCTAGGTCTCTCTCTATGTCGGTTTCTTCTAATGCAATGCTGCAGTCTCTGGGTGAAAGTTCAGAAAACACTGTTGAGACCAGTCCTGGATACTATCCAAATCGTTCTGCATGGTTATTCAATCACAAGCTCAACCATTGCACACCAATTTGTATTCTTTCAAAGAGGCTTCTGCCTTTTTCTCTCGGTCGACGATTTTCGTTCTGTACGGACGGCTTCGGGCGTCGCAAGCGCGTCTTCATCAGGCAAGGGACTTGGGCGTCGCTTATCGGTTTCTCTTCTCTCAACGTGGAGTGTAGGGAGGAAGTATGACGTAACTTCTGGCGCGAAGAGTGACGTATTCCATTAGGCGGCGTTAGGTCTTGATGTTGTTTTCGCCAGCGCTCGGCGCTGGTTTGGAAGGCTAGTGAACTCGGTCATTTTTCAGCCAATCGCAGGACCCTCATATAAGACAAGGCCCCTCCCCTTGTCAAGTCTCCAGTAGCGGTTTTCCTTCAACCAATGGATAACACTTTACCCGCGAGCACGAGCCTAGAACGTTCGATGAATCTACGGCCGGCGGAGCCATGATATTTTGCAATCATCTACGGCCTGCGGAGCCATAATAAGTAAACAACTGAAGCAAAAGGGGGAGGGAGGTGATCTTGCCACAGTGCTCAAAGCTGTTGAGTTTGAATGGTTAACACTGAATGCAGCAACACATTTACAGAACAACGAGTCCGTTGTCGTGTTGGACAAGAGGTTGAAGAGGAAAGCAGCAATACATTTGTCACAACGAAAACAAAACCTCTTTAGCCAGTATGACGCGGACAAATTTATGAAAGGTCTCATTAGTATTCATTTTGGTGACTACCCCCTTTTTGCACCCCAGGGAAATAAAACTCATCCTATTGTGACTGGAAGTGTCTCTCATGTCGCATTAGATTATTGGCCAGGTGCTACGATCTGACGGTCACTGACTGCAGAATGAATCGCTTCTTGCCGACGTTGACGTGACAACACACCTGCCGTTTGAGGCTGTGCTTATGACAGTTCACGTGTCATATTCAGAAAAGACGTCAAAATTCCCTCGCAAGCTTTTGACTGGAAAGTCTCCTGTGCCACATTAAGGGCAATTTTTCATCCTTCCATCTTTGCTCTTATACATGCGCTTTTCCATCTCGAAGTCGCGGTTGTAGTGACACATTTATTTTAAGTCAGATGACATGAGCTACAGCGTGCACATACACATATATTGTAGACAAATCAATATTCCACAAACTTCTCGCCAAAGCAATACCGCGCCGGAAAGCTGTATGTATCGGTCCGTCAGGTGTCATTAAAGCAACAGCTGCCGTGTTCCGATACTGGTCACGATGAATCCTAGAGCTTACCTGTAATGACTCATGCGGATCTGTTCGCACGGGGGAAAACGCCTTTCATACCCACGGACTTCCAAGGCCGAGACATTTGTTGTCTAGTTTCGTGATGAATCTAATGAAATGGGTGCTTTTGATTACGCAAGATTTTTGTATGTAATAAACTATATTTGCTTAGGTAACACAACAACAACAAATGATGATGACGATAATGATAATGATAATGATGATATTGATGATGGTATCATCACCACCACCACCACCACCACCATCACCATCATCATCATCATCATCATCATCATCATCACCATCATCATCATCATCATCATCATCATCATCATCATCATCATCAT
>JAWQFJ010004438.1:0-10000 GCA_034096865.1 Theodoxus fluviatilis | reverse complement strand
GGGGCTCTAGTTCCTGGCAAAGCAGAGACTGGCTCTTTGGTTTGGAATCTTGTAGGACAACGGTAAGCATGCGGGCGAGGCAAACGCGGAATTTTCTTGTTATCCTTGCCAGGGAGGTTATGTTTTACCCTCGGTTCGCTAATTAAACAGTTATTTAGCAAAATAACTCGCAAAGATCGAAACGGTTCCTGAAGAAATTTGGTGCATGGTCAGGGTTTTACCTACAGAAGAATCTATTGAATTTGGGAGGTTGTCTATTACGTTGTTTGGGAATTACAACCAAAGAAGAAAATGTTATATGGTATTTAGCTTGGGAATTGGAAGCATTACGAAGGATTTTATGGCACATCAGGAAGTCAATGACGTCGAACGATTAGTGAACCGGGTGCATGAGCTTCGCACCCAGAAATAACTTTTAGCCAAGAAAATGAACTAAACTTTGTAGAATCAGGCCTGGGTAGCAAAACATGCTCCCGTTATGAGTTGCACATTGTGCAGGCCATGAAAGGGAAATTCTGGATTCCTTGGCGGAGGTTATTGCTCTCAGAGTGCTCTCCACTTATCTTTTAGTTTGTGAGTACAAGGGCTTCTGCCGTCGATGCATGTGGAGAAGTAGTCCAAAGAAAGAGTGCATAGCGCAACGCTTGAGAACGGCGGACACACCAGAGGATTCCTGAATGCGTAGAGCAAGCACTCACGTTTGTACGTACATGTACGTATGTGGAACATAACCGTCGCAAGCACACTGAGAATACACAGGCATGCACACATATATGCACACACATACACACACATCCACGCATGAGCGCGAGTGCACACACACACACACACACATATGGACACACATAGACACACACACACACAAACACACACACACTCACGCGCACACACACACACACACACACACAAACACACACACACACACACTCACGCACAGATACTCACGCTCATACATACACACGTACACGCACACAAATTGCTGGCAACACAGGGACAAGCTAAGAGGACAACATAACCACAGAAACACATGCGAGACTATTTCCTCTCTCAACGCAATCTGACAATTCACAGGAGATATAGCGGCTTCATGAAATACCTTCGAATCGCTCATGCTTCTCTCTGCATCCATCAACAAGCCTGCCTCTTGCTCTGTTCCTTGCAGTGTGCTAAGTGTGTAACCCACACACACGAATAAGCTAGAAGCGGTGGAAATGTTTTCGGGGGGTGGGGGTGGGGATTTTATGGGTGGGGTGGCGATATGGAGCGGTGTGGTAATGGGGGGAAGGGATGGGAATAAAAAAACATGGGAAGGAGGGGGGTGGGGTGGGGTGGGGGGGAGGTGCGGAATAATTTGCACATATGCACATATGTCGCATGAGATCGATGTGTAGACACGACTCTGCGCATGCTGTTCGCCTGTGTTAGTGTCCATGCCCGCCAGCGACACCTTTAGATTTTTGGAAGGATTTCCCTGACTGCATGCATGCCACATGCATGTTGCATTGTAAGTCCACAAGCACAGAGCGTTTTGGATCAGTGGAAATGACTTATTGTGAGGACTAACTTCTGTCCAGCGATGCGGTGTTGAATATATCTCCATGTGGGCTCCCCTTAGTTGCGTGATCGGTATTAAGCGTGTTGTTTGTGCAGATAGGTATGCGTTTTAAAAGATGACGTCAGTATTTACATGTTTTTTAAAACGCTGCGCGTGTCCCATTAAGAATAAATGAATGCTGCTATATGATCTAGTAGCCTTTGAGGGTTATGTGAGGCCAGTGATCACGAAGGTCACCAGATCTGGTTTCCGTAAGAGCAAGTCAAGTCACGACTTCCCTGGTCAGTGACCTTGAACGAAGTGAGTGGGGAGATGCAGATTATTGCACGCACAAAAACTGTTGTCGTCACAAGGAGCACAGCTGACTCATCGAGTTTGAAGAAAATCAAACACAACCTGTGTTGGACGCCTGGCTGGAGTACGGAGTCAATGGCGCATCTGGGATGCGGTTTTACACCATTGGGTGTTTTGCTCGTTTTGTCTGTGGGGTATTGGTTGTAAATCGAAAGGAATACCACAATCAATATGACGACAGTGTTACGGGGAAAGCTGGAAAGACATCCATGGACACACTCACTGATGTGTAAGTGCATGTGGCCCAGATGGTGTGGTTACCGACTACCATGTGGGTAGCCTGGGTTACCGACTACCATGTGGGTAGCCTGGGTTACCGACTACCATGTGGGTGGCCTGGGTTACCGACTACCATGTGGGTGGCCTGGGTTACCGACTACCATGTGGGTGGCCTGGGTTACCGACTACCATGTGGGTGGCCTGGGTTACCGACTACCATGTGGGTAGCCTGGGTTACCGACTACCATGTGGGTGGCCTGGGTTACCGACTACCATGTGGGTAGCCTGGGTTACCGACTACCATGTGGGTGGCCTGGGTTACCGACTACCATGTGGGTGGCCTGGGTTACCGACTACCATGTGGGTAGCCTGGGTTACCGACTACCATGTGGGTGGCCTGGGTTACCGACTACCATGTGGGTGGCCTGGGTTACCGACTACCATGTGGGTGGCCTGGGTTACCGACTACCATGTGGGTGGCCTGGGTTACCGACTACCATGTGGGTGGCCTGGGTTACCGACTACCATGTGGGTGGCCTGGGTTACCGACTACCATGTGGGTGGCCTGGGTTCAATTCCTGGTCCATACTCTCGTCTATTTAATCTTTTTCAGAAAATGTCCCCCCGCTCGCATTTAGCTGTTTTACCGAACACAAGGACATTTCGTGTCTTTTTAACAAAACTTGCCACGTGTGCGGAGACCTTAACACTTACATACTCGATGCTCTCACAGTTCCTGTGATTTCTTGTGATCAGAGATTCTATATGACCCAAGTGGGCTGATGGGCAACTCGAACCTATTTCGCAGTTCTGAATTATATTTCATAACTCGCAAAAATTAGATTTGATATATTTGTATTTTCAAAATCTGCAAAAATGTGTATCTTTCATTTGATATAAAAATCAAACTTCTTCTCCAAAAACTGAACAAGTTATGTTCATTCAAAGAGAGGTGGTCTGCTGACGGCTATTTTGAGAAATGAAGGGTCAAAGATTTAACAACTTTATCCACAGTTTTTCCTCTGCAACGGGCCTTTTTCATGCATGCATCAGCTCAGTATTTGGCAGGTTGGTACATAACATCTATTTCTGAACACAGAATGATAAATAAATGGAAAATTATTTGATCTTGACAAAAAATGATTGTTATTATTCAACTAAAAATGCAAAACGGAGGAAGAGAATGTATAACACTCTAGAATGGGTAGGTGCAATATAATGCAATTTTTGCTGTTTTTAAGCTAAAAAGAAACTTTCCAACATTCGATTATGAACATTAAGTGTATGTAGGATTCAGTTTTGCTAAAAAGTGAAAATGCACAAAATCTACCCTCATCATCTTTGTCAGCCTCTGCAGCATTTTCGCTGCGTGCGAGTTAGGACTTAGTTCGTGAAAACGGGTAACATTTATGGAACTGTGCAGTGAATTGTGCTAGAATCCACTGTCGCGAAGTATCGTTCATATATTGTCGAAAGTTTATGTCTGTTATGAACGTATTGGCGCTGTATAGCTTAGAAGGTAAGTGGGGCCTTAAGCTCCATTCTTCCATCGGACTCCACAGCAGTCGAGAGCAGGATATAGCACCGTGGGCTTTTCATATGACCATGATCACTATGAATAATGCTTATTTGCACATACTATATCCAGTTTGCATTTTGAGTGCACGTGTACTTATGTGGGCACAAGCCGCAAAGGTGTCCACAACTGATGTCTCGTAGTGATTACATATTGCATGCGTTTTTCTTCATAATAACCTGTCCTGGATTTACAAAAAAAACACAACACGCACAAGAAAACGACACCTTGCTCATAGTCTTACAAACGTGAGATAAGCAACATTTTGAAAAACACGAGATTCTGCACTTTGCTTGCTTCCATACTGCCTAAATCTACAGGCGGTAAAAACTATGTTTCCTGCAACACTGGGTCAAATATCATCAGTAATTTGACACCGTCACTATATCAAAGAAATGTCTACGCCATGCTTCTTCCCGCCTCCCGCCCACATCCCCCCCCCCTCCCACCCCCTCATCCACACTAATCCCCCTCTTTCCAGGAAATGAGTCCTGAAGATTTCACTTCCAGCTCTCTTTCGCGAAGGAAAACAAGTCTGTTGGAACATGCGTCTCATGTGTAACCAGTTCTTGTGACAACCCTTGATATTTCCTTCGTGTCAACTGTTCTTCGGTGTCAAATAGCTGTAGCGGAAATGTCAGCAGACCCGTCTCATACCTGCAGGCAGTTTTGGTCCTGTGACCTTTCCCATCGAGACCTTCTTGCCGTCTGACGGGGAAGACAAGATGACGGGACAGAGTGAGTGAAAGTCGACAACGTCGTGATGATTGTTGTGTGTGCAACAAGCGCAGGGTTGCAGACAACATTGATCTGGCACCCATGCAGAGCAACCTTTTCAGACATTCATATGTTATGAATATGTTTCATCTGCTTTTTGTCAGGCCTATGAAATCTGAACACCCCAATAAACCTGATGGTCGTGAAATATAATCTACACGGCAGACATGATAGAAAATTAGTCTTTTTGAAAAAACTCATAGGAAATGAAAAAGATGGTCACTAGTAGTACCAACAGCTGCTTATGTGAAATATATTGTTTGAATACAAAAATGTCATCCAATTCATAATAAGACTTGTTCTTCATGTATTCTTGCGTATCTTTACCCCGCTAAATGTGTTGATTAAAAAGGTTTCTCGTCCACAGCATCGACATAAAGTTCTCCTTGGATGCTTTTCAAATATTTTCGAAAACGTTACCAACTGACACATGGTAAGTAATAAATCAAAGCAAATAATATCGATATTTCATCATGAACTATACATGTAAGTGCTACAGACATGGAATACAACCTAAGACTTTCACTGATATTGAAACTGTACATACTTTGATGACTTTTAAATGTGTGAAATTGGCCTTTAAAGAATCAGGCTTGCGATATCTGTGTAAAACATTGCACGACATTTAAGTTTTGTCCTTAGAATGTTTATTTCTCACATTTCACCCACACAAGCAATACAGACACAACAACACACGCACGCGCTCGCGCCCAGACGCACACGCACGCGCATAAACATACACACAGACGCTCACAGAAAAAACACACACACATGAACACATACACACCCTCACGAACACATAGATACACACATGCACGCTCACACGCGCATACATACAAACACACACACACAAACACACTTACAGACACACACACACACACACACACACACACACACGCACACGCACACACATTTACAGACACACACACACTTACAGACACACACACACACACATACACACACATCAAAGATTATAGGTTACACAAAGATAGTTCATTAGCTCATTGTTGTGAGGATCGAGGCAGGTTGCGCCCCCAAGCGGGAAGGAATATGGGTGAATCAAGGGAAGTAATCACACCGCTTAGAGACATGTAAAACTGCTTGTTTGTCGACGCGTTTCTGATGCGTTCCGATCAAGTTTGTGAAAAAATTTACGGTGTAATGTGTGATAAAATTATTTGCTGCAATAATGGAAGTGTTTTGGCTTTGTTTTTTGTAGCAGGCGTTGTGAAATCGAAATATTTGGTTCATCGAAATGGATTATTCTGCGCATGTCCATGAGCCTATAGTCCGTTTAAACATTGCTCTGTCAGTGGAGACGCTACTGACTTCGCACGCCCGGGGAGTTATGCTAAGATCCGGCCACGTTAATGTATCTGCGTTTTGTGACAAACGTCTTGCTCGGATACATTAACGCGGCCGGATCTTAGCATAACTCCCCGGGCGTGCGAAGTCAGTAGCGTCTCCACTGACATAGCAATGTTTCAACGGTCTATATAGGCTCATGGACATGCGCAGAACCATCCATTTCGATGAACCAAATATTTCGATCTCACAACGCCTGCTACAAAAAACAAAGCCAAAACACCCCCATTATTGCAGCAAATCATTTTATTACACATTACACCGTAAATTTATTCACAAACATGATCGGAACGCATCAGAAACGCGTCGACAAACAAGCAGTTTTACATGTCTCTAAGCGGTGTGATTACTTCCCTTGATTCACCCATATTCATTCCCGCTTGGTGCGCAGCGTTTCCGAGCGTCTTGTAACTTTATATAGCAAAAGCTCGGCATGAGCTATCTTTGTGTAACCTATAATATTTGCACACATACCAACATAGAATCATGCATACACACATGCACGCATGCCAGTCTTAAAATATAAAGCTAGGAGGCATTTGGAATCATCATGGAGAATTCATTCTCTACATCTACGGATCTCTCACAAAACCCATTCGTTCCATGACAAAAACCATCACCTATCGGAGCTGCGGGCTGGGAAAGAGCGTTGGAATCCGATGCGCCATTATCTCAGCCCATCCCATTTAGCAGAGCACATTCCCAACTCAGAGGGAAAGCCGAGGCTGATGGCTAGGAGCAGTAGAGAGACTCTCTGGTTGAAATGCCGTGTACGTGCTGAGAGCGATGGGGGCACGACCCTCGCACGTGCAAAGCCTCCACAGCGCCCTCTATCGGAATGGAAATATGGACCCCCAGGAGTTGGGGCACTCCGAGGCCATTCTCGAGCTGCTTGATTTATCTTCGCGACCAGCCAGATGAGGGCTGAGCCATTTTCGCGGAGACAAATTGCCAAGGTCCGCCATGCTGGGAGAAAAGTGGATGTCACGCCACGGTGCAGGGTCCCCAGGCACCACGGCCGCACTGAGCAGCTCTGGTGACGCAGCCTGATCTCATGTCAGAGTTTCTTCCTCCAGCGCTCAGGGCGCTCGCCTAGCGGCGGACAGGTGCGGTGCTCACTGCTGTCAGGATCCTTTAGCCGCACCCTTGCGCAAGGTGATAAACCTGCATCGCCTCCTCTGGTGACGAGTAAATCCGGGTACTATGCACCGCGCCATGGCGAACCGAGAGTGAACGTTGTATTGTCATGTATTTGAGCCAATACAAAACATTTTTGTTGTTGTTGACGTTGTTTTTGATGATGATGACGACGATGACGACGACGACGACGACGATGATGATGATGATGTTGGTTGTGGTGGTGATGGCATGCGAGAGAGCACATCAACTTCAGTTGAGCCTGCGTCCCAGTATATGCTGTACATTGACCCGGAAAGCGCGGAGTAGATGTACTGGCAATCCCTATTGGCTACTTACTCCCTTTTGTTTCGTGCACGTTACTTATCAAATAATCAGACATGGGACAAGGGAATTTGGAAAAATACTGAAACTGAAGGCGCGAAGCGCCGAACCGACGGCGCGAAGCGCCAAGCAAGCTAGGGGAAAGCCAAATGGTGCAATCTGATGCAATCTGAGCAGGAAAATTAACTTTCTAGGCTGTTCACTGAAACAGCTACAGTACAAAAAAAGTAACTTTTTTGAAGTACTCACCAAAAATCACATGTCTGTTTTAGATTGATCTCTGCCATCAATAGTTGTGTGTTGGGTGTGCAAATACAAATAAATTGTACATAGAAAAGTCTGTTCATTTTGTGACTGTTTATTCTTCATTTCATTGACACTCTGGGAAGTTTGCTGAAGAAATCCCTCAGGTCACCACTGGAAACCTGCCTTTTCTTTGCTGGGGTCGGCACCACATTAGCTTCACTCACGGGAACAGATGACGATCTTTTGTTGGTGGGGGTCTGCACCACCTTCATGGCGGAAGAAGATGCCATCTTGGGAATACAAAACCCCGAAGACACACCATTAGCAGTGACTGGAGGTACAGTTTCCCGTCTCGAAGCACTGACCACAGCTGATGTGGAGGGTGTGGGAGTCTGCAGCTTCTTTTTAGAAGAAGAGGCTACCTTGCGGCTCCATGATTTCCGAGCAAAAGCAATGTGGGATGGTCTACGACTTCGGCCATCAACTGGAACCGTAGCATGATGAGGTACAACACGGGTTGATCTCCAGGGAGTTCCAGTGGCTGCCGAATCTTTGGGTCCACAGGCGGCGTTGTTCGATGCAAATCCAATTTCAGTGCGTGTTTGTTGGTGGTGAGATGCTTTACCAACGCAGACTTTCCATTTGTCCCGTAATTGATGATTCCTTTCTCGCACCACTTGCAAATGGCTTCTCCAGGCACGTCAATTTTTGCGATGGAATCGCCGATCAACTGGGATCTCTCCTTGCCCTTGTATTTCACTACAACTCTCTCCGACAGCCATTGCGCTTTCCATTTGTTTTTCACACTGTCAACCTTGTCGATGTTCGCGGACTCAACACTTTCATTTTCCGTCAACACTCGAGCAAAGACTATTCTTACAAAAACCGGTCATAACGAGCCTTTGCTATATAAAGTTACAAGACGCTGGGAAACGCAGCGCCCCAGCGGAAGGTTACATGGGTGAATCAATGGAAGTAATCAGACCGCTTACCGACATGCAAAATTGCTTGTTTCTCGACGCGTTTCTGATGCGTTCCGATCATGTGTGTGAATAAATTTACAGTGTAATGTGTAATAAAATGATTTGCTGCAATAATGGGGGTGTTTTGGCTTTGTTTTTTGAAGCAGGCGTTGTGAAATCGAACGCGCACATAGGCCTATTAAATCTACATGGTGTTGATGGAACGATCTAATTTTCATTATTATCGAAGAATGCAAGCTTGTTTATCAACGTATACACCCCTGTGGAATATCTTTAGGAAATGCAAAGCAATACATACCTGTCAAGAAGGTGATTTGCCGCCAGAAAGTCATTCGATCAAGTGAATTCAGATGCCGCATGAGAGAGGCGTCGACCCAAAGATTATATAGTATAATCTTTGGGTCGACGCAGGTCGACGCTTCTCTCATGCGGCAACTGAATAAGTGTGAATAAATTTACAGTGTAATAAAATGATTTGCTGCAATAATGGGGATGTTTTTGCTTTTTTTGTAGCAGGCGTTGTGAAATCGAACGCGCACATAGGCTTATTATCTACATGGTGTTGATGGAACGATCTAATTTTCATTATTATCGAAGATTGCAAGCTTGTTTATCAACGTATACACCCCTGTGGAATATCTTTAGGAAATGCAAAGCAATACATACCTGTCAAGAAGGTGATTTGCGGCCAGAAAGTCATTCGATCAAGTGAATTCAGTTGCCGCATGAGAGAAGCGTCGACCTGCGTAGAGTATAATCTTTGGGTCGACGCAGGTCAACGCTTCTCTCATGCGGCAACTGAATTCACTTGATCGAATGACTTTCTGGCCACAAATCACCTTCTTGACAGGTATGTATTGCTTTGCATTTCCTAAAGATATTCCACAGGGGTGTATATACGTTGATAAACAAGCTTGCATTCTTCGATAATAATGAAAATTAGATCGTTCCATCAACACCATGTAGATTTAATAGGCCTATGTGCGCGTTCGATTTCACAACGCCTGCTTCAAAAAACAAAGCCAAAACACCCCCATTATTGCAGCAAATCATTTTATTACACATTACATTGTAAATTTATTCACACACATGATCGGAACGCATCAGAAACGCGTCGAGAAACAAGCAATTTTGCATGTCGGTAAGCGGTCTGATTACTTCCATTGATTCACCCAAGTAACCTTCCGCTTGGGGGCGCAACGTGTCTCGATCCTCACAACAATGAGCTAATGAGCTATCTTTGTGTAACTATATAATCTTTGACTCGAGTAAGTCGCCATTTTGACTGCTTCGACTTCACAACTGCACAAGCGCTCGGAGAATCCGAAAACGAGTATTTTCAGCTTCGGCAAAGATCGGCAATGATCAAAAACGAGCGCAAAGTTTGGATAAATGACGTCGCAGTACTTCGTGAAACATGACGGAACGACCCGACAACCGAACTTGCGAAAGCGCCAAAGTTCA
>JAWQFJ010004437.1:75000-99008 GCA_034096865.1 Theodoxus fluviatilis | reverse complement strand
ATAGGACAGTGCCTATCGTCCATGATACCCAGACACAGACCTCGTAATTTATCATTATAAAACTTGTGAACTGAGACAAGACTCAAATCGGCAGACTGGTTTTTCGTGATTGTTTGTCTGCCATCAATAATCGACTCGGTTTTGGTTTCTACGAAGGATTCGTATTAGTAGTTGCAATAGCTATATGTACATAAGATTATGATTTGTGATGTCAGAATATGTTTATCCGAGAAGAAATTCGAATAGTCACACCAGTGGTCCCACTTCGACTGAAAGTCTACTCTAGTCTGCAGAAGAGTGGGTGCGGCGAGGAAGGGTGGGGGGAGGCCGATCCGCCAGATCAGGATGCTTAGTCGTTTTGGCACCGTTGCTTATGGAATGTCATAGCCCGGAAGAAGTCTTCTCATGTAATTTGGTCAAAATGCACGGACTTGTGGTAGGCTTTCTTCTTCCAAGTTTCGTTTTTTCCACAATGTTGAGATTACGTCTTGTAGTTTATTATGTCCGCGGAGATTCCTTTCCATTGGTGGTTCATGAGATGCGGAGTTTGGCTCTCTTTTTTGTATTATTTCCACTATTGAAATAAAAGATTTAAGCATGCTCGCTGCATATGAAGAAACCGAATGTAAACCCAACTTTTGGCCGGGACTTGCGTTGCCTTAAGACATATCGCCCCGTGGATGCCATTGTTTTCGGGACCCTACACCCCAACTGCGATTTTCGTATCAGATAAATATATATTAAATTATATTTGTGTTCGGTGTCTTCGATTGTCACTCTTGTTGGTTCTGTGTCTTCACTGTGTAGTTCTATTCTACTAATTAAATGTTTAGGGGGAGGGTGCGGAATAGAGCAGGATATGCTGGCAGTTCTTAATTTTGACATGTCCTTGATCATCGTGAATTGTTTTTTTTATTTCGCGTGCTGGACGCTGTTTTGCTGTATGAATTATGATGGGTCGCATCAGAACGGGTCTTGTGATAGGTTACAGATAAGCTGCTTTAAGCATCAACGAGGAGCAGATAACTTGCTATTACTCATGCGTACGATACTTGGTGCAGTCTGGGCGGACTGACGATCTAGTGGAACGCTGTGTTCAAGAGCCGGCGGTACTCTGATACAAAGGCTGTGAAAAAAGGAGGGGATAGAAGAAGGTACAATATTTTTGTAAGGCGAAGACGGGAGTGTAGGAGATCCGAGTCCAGAGCCGAAGATAGCTAACACGCAATGAGAAGGTGGGGGAATAAAAGAGCGGACAGCGCAAGAGAGTTGGTCGCAGTCACTGAAGTCAGGCTCTATCGCACAAGAGTCGGTGCGGGGGGCCGATTGCATAAATCACGCCGAGTAAGTTGCTTTCCTCGCATGTTGTACAAAAGCTGGGCCTAAGAGATCGGAGTAGTGTACAGGGGAGGATGCTTCCTTATGGTCGAATTGAATGCGCACAGTTCATTTCTTTTTTCCTGTAAAGAGCTTGATGTTCAATTACGACTTGAGGGTTGAAGATGTTGTCAACAATGGAAACCTTAAAAACGAAAGAGCCATTTTGTCGGCTCTTTTGCATATGCCACTATGATCCTAAGACCATCCATTCAAACCTAGTTGGCAGAGTGTGCTGCATGAATACCTTGGCTTAGGTGTGTTACTTATGTGGCTCTCCCCATCTCCTCTGTAAATGGGTCCATGGTCCATACGAATCGCGCCAATTTCGAAAATGGGAACCGTATGGGATTTTCGCCGCATTGACCTTGGCTAATTTCCCTTTTCGTGAAATTAATTGAAAGTGTAGCACAAAAGCGGTGAATTTCTTGCTGTGTGCCCGGATTTCCATATATTAACGTTATTAAGTTGATCGCGCGAGTGATGTGGACCTCCTTATTTGTAGTCTATTCCGTCTTGTGATCTACCTATATACTGTTTTCATATAAGTCTCGATTCTCTCAACAAACAAGTTCGCCAAGTTCTTGCCGGTCGGAGGTAGTGGTTAGTGGGAAAAGAGAAGGATAGTTGATATGAGTGTAAGGACGAATGTTATAGGTTAGATAATCACAGACTGTCTGGAAGGTGGCGGAGGTCGCCGTGTTTCTGGGAACATTTCTTAGTGGTTTTTGCTTATTGGAAGAAATCGGCAGAATTTCACCGCTTTTGTGTACACTTTCCAATCTAATTTTCACGAAAGGGAAATAGCCAATGTCATGGGCGAAATCCATTACGGTTCCCATTTACGAAATTGGCGATTCGTATGACCATGACCATTACAGAGAGAGCCATAAGTAACACACTAAGCAAGGTATTCATGAGCACACTCGCCAACGGGTTGAATGGCTGGGCTTAGGATCAAGGGCATATGCAAGAGCAACAAAATGGCTTTCGTAAAGCGTTTCCATTGTTGACAACATCTTCACCCTCAGTCCGTAATTGAACATCAGCTTTACAGGAAAAAGAAAATGTATGTGGCTTTCATTGACCTTAGGAAAGCATTTGACTCGATCTCTAGGCCAGCTTTGTACAACATGAGAGAAAGCAACTTACCTGCGTTGATCTTATGAATCGGCCGCACCGCTCTTTTGCGATAGAGCCTGACTTCAGTGAACTGGGACCAACTGGTGGTATCCATTCGCAGTTTCTTTGGGTGGAAATGTCTTTACAAAATAATTGTTTTAAGCCTTTGTATCAGAGTACGAGTCTTGACAAGCGGATTAGTGATGACTGCACCAACCAGATACATGGCGCCCGAATTTGAGTCTTTCCAGTCAAAATGTTACAATCATACATGGGAAGTATGTAGATGATTAATGCTGTTATTCTGTAGATGATTAACGCAGTTATTCTGTAACCTATCAAGCGTTCTGATCGACCATCAATCCATACCAAGCAAAGTCCTCAGACGAAAAAATTCACAGATGATCAAGACATGACAAAATTAAGAAATGCAGTATCTGCTCTATTCGCACCCTCCCCCTAAAATTTGAATTAGTAGATACACAGTGAAGACAAAGAACACAAGAGTGAATATCGAAGACAACGAACACAAAATATAATTAATATATATTTATTTGATCAAAATCGGTGAACAAAATGGTTGTGGATAGTCTCAGGTAAGCAGTCCAGGCCAAAGTTGTGTTTACATTCGTTTTTTGCAATGAGTACAATTAATTTTCAATAGTGAAATAAACAAAAAGAGAGCGAACTCCGCCATGAACAATGGAAAGAGTGGACAAATAACCTCATCGTATCTCATGAAAAAGGAACTTTGTGAAGAAAGCCTACCACAGACCTTGCATTTTGACAAATTACATGAGAAGACTTCATTCCGGGCATGCATTCCAAAGTAGGTTGAAATGAAGCATCTGATTTGGTGATCGGCCGCACCGCTCTTCTGCAATAAAGCCTGACTTTCAGTGAAGTGGGACCAACTGGTCGTATCTATTCGCAATTTCTTTGGATAAACATTTCTAAAACAAATCATTATTTATGCCTTTGTATTGCAATATATAAGTACGAATCTTGATAAACCGATCGATGATGGCGACACCAATCAGAAACACGTTGCCCGATTTCGAGTCTTTGCAGTCAAAATGTTATAATGATAAATTACAAGTCTGTAGTCTGGGTCATCATTGGACTGTATAGGCACTGTCATATTTGCGTCGAGTGGGGTAAGATAACGGCAATTCACCACACTGCAGTTTTCGAGCATGGCTATTCTGTCTGCTCTGTTTTTGTCACAGACGTCATCGTCCATGATGTCAAAAGGACATGCATCTCATCAGACGACAGATGTTTATTCAGGCTGACGTCGTCGGCGAAACATGCATGTCATAAAGGGAGCGAAAACCTCTGTCGAAATAATTAAACCAAATAACAAGCATGCTGGCAGAGCAGCCGTGCAATGGGTGAAAGATAATTATTATTTCAGGTAAATGCACAGCTACGTGCGCGTTTCTGGCGGGGGGACGAAGTTTTCAGGAAGACTAACGGTTCTCAAGCTCTTGTCCCCGGCAACAAATAAGACGGACCAAAGAGTGCTTTAAATTCACGCTGGTAGGTACGGGATTTCTCAATTAGGAGGGGGGGGGGGGGGGAACAACCACAATTTTTTTTATAATTTATTTTGGTAAGGTAACATGGCAAAAAGTATTTTTTTAAGAGTTTGTAGATCGGACTGAACTATTCTCATTTCTTTTTAGTCATTTTAGAAGACGTCAGATTGAACGTAAACCAAACTTACTTTTACTGAAAACGCTTTTGAAATGTAGTGGACCTGAGTGGTCATAGCGCAGGGAAGATGGGACAGTACGCACCTTTTGTTGTTTACTGCCAATTTGTCTCTTTTTTTTCTCGTGATTGAAAAAAGGTTTAGCGCTGGCAGAAAAAAATAGGCTCGGTTGGGTTTCCTTAATTTTTGTTTTGCCTTAAAGAATGAATCCATGGATGTATGGATGGATGGATGGATGGATGGATGGATGGATGAAAGGATGGGTGGGTGGATGGATGGATGGATGGATGGATGGATGGATGGATGGATGGATGGATGGATGGATGGATGGATGGATGGATGGATGGATGGATAGAGGAAAGGGTGGATGAAAGGGTGGGTGGAGGACAGGATGGATGGATGAAATGATGGATGGATGGATGGATGAATGGATGGATAGATGAAAGGGTGGATGAAAGGGTGGGTGGATGACATGATGGATGGATGGATGAAAGGATGAAAGGATGGATGAAAGGGTGCATGGATGAAAGAATGGATGCAATGATAGATGGATGGAATGATGGATGGATAGAATGATGGATGATGGATAGAATGATGGATGGATAGATGGATGGATGAATGGATGGATGGATGGATGGATGGATGGATGGATGGATGAAAGGATGGATGGATGGATGGATGGATGGATGAAAGGATGGAAGGATGGATAGAAAGATGAATGGAGCTTTATAGGCCGCCAGCTTGTGATGGCTAGGTGAGAATGTTGACAACTCAAATCACGGGTAAATTATTGAAATCAGAGCAAGTCGAGTCTTCACTTCCCTAGTTATTCGGCTCCCACGAAACGCGAAGTGGATCTATTCTTAGCCCCAACGCACAGGGGAAACCGGATGAAAAGATGTGTTTTTACATGTATATTTGTACGGCGGTCTGCATCGCATACAATATATACAATGCCACTTTCAAAACAATAGCTGTTGCCGAAATATTTTTCTTTATGTGCCAGTGAACCCGTCGATCAAGATATCAAAATGGCGATACGTTGCCCTCAAAGATACGTAGCCATTAGTATAAGAAATAATAATGATGATAATCTTCTTTTTTCCTTTTTTGAAGAAATGTTTTCCCTGTGAATTCGCCCCCGGTTGCCGCCGTGCAGTGCCCGGATGTCGGTTTTACTCCTCGGTGGGAGAGGTAATGTAGGTGAAGCACCTTGCCCAAGGATGCAACTCTAGAATGTGTGCAGCACTGAACACTGCACCCGTCAGCTGCAAGCAAAGAACGTAAGTTACACAAAGAAGGCGCAGCCGAGGCTTTCCCTATACGAAAAGTGATGACGCTTGAAAAGAGCGCCCTCAAGCGGCTGTGGTGTAGAGCAGATCAAGGGAGGTAAACAGACCACAGTGCAACATGTAAATACAGACGATGTTGCGCGAATGTATCGGGGTGTTTCTCATTAATCCCGAGCACATTTGTCAACAAAATCACCGTGTAATTTGTAGCAAAATGACTCCCTGCAATAAAGCTGGTTTTTATGCACCTTTTTTCCCGTCTACATTGTGATATAGAGCTTACAATTGACACGGAATTGGTGAATGAAAACAATCAAATTCTACTGTTTGTTTTCTTTTTTTAATTCACACAACCATCAGACCTTTTGATGATATTCAAGTTTATGCTGTTGGTGACTGAATCGTAAAACCAGACTATTGCAGCATGCCAGAATGCTAAATTTTATTTAGAAATTAATTTTCCCCATTGAATAGTGATTAGTGAGCTAAAGAGCGTTGGTTGTCGTTTGAGTAAAAGGGAACTTATGAAATGTTTACACTGCTTTGCATATTCATAATTATTGTCAAATTTATCGTTCCTTTGGTTTGTTGTTCATTGCTCGGGCCGTCCTGTGTTTAGCAGTCGCTCTGATAATTCGGTCACCAGGTCACGTGACGCCAGTTGATTTAGAGCTCGACACGAGAGACTATTCGAGCAGCTTCGTTCACGAAAGATCTGGAAATCTAGGGTTAGGTATAAAAAGAGCGAAAAAGCGAGAGAGAGACAGACACGACTGACACGAGTCAGACACGAGCAGCAGATGAGACAGAGTTAAGGTGAGAGCTTAACTTTGTAAGGAGCGAGTCCTCTGCGACACTGTGCGTAGAGTGAAGCGAGTATGACGACGATTACTGATTTTCACCACTGTGTAGCGATCAGCGCGTGAATAAAGTTTATCGAAAACGACCACCAGTGTTTGTCACTTCGATTTCCCAGCGCAAGCCAGGAGAACCCCCGCACAACAAGAGTAGAGTGCAACATTGTCTTATAGTCTGCCCCACTGACAGTCATCACACACACACATAGATCCGCCGTAGACCCGAGTCTCAACTGTACAGTGTCCCATCAACTGTAAAGCTTCGCTTTACGCTGGCAATCCTTGATTCTGCTGTACAAACCATCACTACTGTTAACACAGTAACTATGCCTGGTAAGGTGAAGGGTTCTTGTAAGCAATTTTACTGTAAAGTACAATTAAAAAACTCAGCATTATTCTATATGTTTACTGCAGCACCACCACAGCCGCTTGGGGGCGCTAACGTCACTCGTTTCACACAGACGCGCGTTATGATCTTCCTTTGTGTACTTATGTTCTTTTCTGCACTTTTTTCCTTGAAGTTTAGGAAGAATCGGCTCTAACCACTCCGCCATAGAGCCGATTCTTCCTAAACTTCAAGAAAAAAGTGCACGAAAATAGAAAGGAGAAATGCATAGCGTGGACACCAATCCGCATGCACATTGACACGCACGCGAGCACTCTGATCGATCGTCTTTGACGAAGAAGAGATAAGTTTAAGAGTACTTACTGTAATGCAGACATAATGAGGAATACTATTCAGACACATGACTTTGTTGTTATAATTGTGTTTCTTTAAAATGAGGCGAATCATTCTCGAAAGAAACGTTTAGAAGTCGATGGAAAAAATACAACACGATTTGTCTGCTACAAGCAGTGCATACACGATATTTCAGGCCTGGTACCCGATAAGGTAGAAAGTTTTCTCGTTTTACAGATGCTGTGGATACAAATCTAAAAGAACCCGTCCGCCATGATATTCACGATTAATCGTCGTTTGCACGACGATCATGCAAATTGCGAAATATGTTTTGGGAGACACGAAAATGATATGTGAATAATCAAGGCAAAGCAATGGATTTCTCATTTCGTTGTCGTATTGAAGACTTCGCACGCAATGGCGAAAGAAAATCAGTGATGAACTCTCTCCCGAAATATATACTCAGGCATGCCAAACACACGGATATAATTCTGTGAAAAGTCTTTGTTAATGAAAAACTATGCACAAGATCACTCGATCACAGTGGTTTCATAGGCGAAACCAAATACTACTCTTGCACAAAAATACATTATTTATTGCCATTTATGGCTCGTGACGGAGAGGAATTTTTGTTATACATGTAGCGTCGCCGTGCATTTCTCGTGCGTCATTCTCGTTAGACGGGCATCACAATGAATGATAATGATAAAACATCAAGCATGCAGACACCATGTATAATTGCAGTTCGATTATAATCCGTGGAATGCAGAGTCAGTCGTGCTGTACATGTATGTTCCGTCACTCCCATGAAGACTCATTTCCATCTGGAGGGGGACAAGCACAACAATCCAAGCCTGAACCATAGTTTGAAAACCGTAAAAAAAAAAACTTCGTCAGCTTTGGAATGTTGGGAAAGGAATTTAGGATCAGCTACTCCATTTCAAATGCTGTGTTGCGAAGTTCTTGAAAAAAGAAGAGAAAAGCTCAACACATGACGTCCCAATAGCGTTGAAACCAAGGCCTAGATAGAGATCATGGGCTGCCTCGTGCAGCAGGTGAAACGTCTGCTTCCACATCGGTCTCTTCGTGGCTCAGGCACGTCTCATACAGTACAGATATGATAGAAATGACCCACTCACTTCATGGAGAAGGCATATTTCACAGAAAGGGGAATTTTGTATTTTCAGGAGAGATAAAAAAACCAAACCTTGTTTGACTGTGTTCAAGTCAGGCAAAGAATACGTCGATAAATTCTTTCCTCCTTCTGCATGCAAATCGAAGCATCAATTCTCGGCAGCGATGAACTCGTCAGAGATCATGAAAATTCCATTGTGTTGAATTAAGAACACACTCCAGCAAATATATAAATATGTAGTGCCTCCTCAACATCGTTCAGCAGTTTAAAGTACCACATCAGTTTGTAAAATCAATTTGCAAACAACTGGGGGAAAAACAAAAACCGGCTCATGTTGCTTTTCTTTTGCTTTCAAAAGGAAATAGACAACGTATCATTCAAATGCGTGTATATACTGGTCAAATGCACACACTTTGCCCATTTCACGAGGCAAATCATCGTGTCATGTAAAAAAAGATCATTTCATCTAAAATAATCAGTCAGAAAATTGCCTGTCCGCAAATTCATCAGAATTCTTCCACTGAACACATTTAGAGTCAGTCAAACGGAGCATCAGGTCGGAGTTGTAAGCTCCATTCTTCGTTCATGATGACATAATCATTTCAAAATCAGAAACACAACGTCTTTCCTCTCCACAACGCGATGCAGACGAAAACAGCGTTGACCACAAAAAAGGGGGTGTTGGGGGTGGGTGGATGGGAATCGACACATACCGGAATTTCGTCCAATCATGCCACCGTATATACGGCTCTCACATTGACGTCATATCCGGCGTGTGCGGTGAGCCATCTGGGGAGTTTTGGTGGTTGGCCATGCTGGGGGGGAAGCCACCGTTGTGGCTGTTGCTGCTGGAGGGGGTGGAGGAAGACCCCGGGGTAGAGCTTGCAGGGATGGGGTGGGTGGAAAGGGTGGGGTGGGTGGAAAGGGTGGGGTGGGTGGCAGGGGGAAGGGACGTGGACATAGGGAGCAGCTGCTGATGCTGGTGGTGCTGCCGATGCGGCTGTCCCGGCGACATCGATGGAAGCATATCGGGCGCCATGCCCAGCTGCATGCCGGACACCTGCCCATCGAGGGCGAGAAAAGGCTTGACGTCACGTGGGAGGCGGGAGTTCGACGTGGAGGGTTCGGTGGTGGTGTGGGGGGTCAGTCCCGATTCCGCAATCTTCTTATGTTGCTTCCGCTCTTTGGCGCGACGATTCTGGAACCAGATCTTCACCTGACGTTCCGACAGGCCCAGGTTCGTTGCCACGTCGGTCTTGCGTCGAAGCGAGATGTACTTGTTGTAGTGGAACTCCTTCTCCAGCTCCAGGCGCTGGTGATCCGTGTAGACCACTCTGTACTTGTCCTTCGTCCGCGTCTTCCCTGCAACAGCGCAATGATGGTGACAATGACGACAATGATGCCGTGGTGAAGAATGATGACATGATACTCATAAACATGTTCCCAGGTGCAACTCTAGCTTTTTGCCTGATGTAACAAGTGCAAGCTTTAATTAAACGACGCAACCTTTTTGTCCATGTCAACCAACTAAATTCTGCGGGAAGTGAATACACGCACGTAGACGTCATGCCCTGCGATCCCAACGACGTAGGGATCGGAGGGCATGAGGATAGATCGTGTATTCCACTTCCCGCAGAAATCTAGTTGGTTGACATGGACAAAAAGGTTGCGTCGTTTAATTAAAGCTTGCACTTGTTACATCAGGCAAAAAGCTAGAGTTGCACCTGGGAACATGTTTATGAGTATCATGTCATCATTCTTCACCACGGCATCATTGTCGTCATTGTCACCATCATTGCGCTGTTGCAGGGAAGACGCGGACGAAGGACAAGTACAGAGTGGTCTACACGGATCACCAGCGCCTGGAGCTGGAGAAGGAGTTCCACTACAACAAGTACATCTCGCTTCGACGCAAGACCGACGTGGCAACGAACCTGGGCCTGTCGGAACGTCAGGTGAAGATCTGGTTCCAGAATCGTCGCGCCAAAGAGCGGAAGCAACATAAGAAGATTGCGGAATCGGGACTGACCCCCCACACCACCACCGAACCCTCCACGTCGAACTCCCGCCTCCCACGTGACGTCAAGCCTTTTCTCGCCCTCGATGGGCAGGTGTCCGGCATGCAGCTGGGCATGGCGCCCGATATGCTTCCATCGATGTCGCCGGGACAGCCGCATCGGCAGCACCACCAGCATCAGCAGCTGCTACCTATGTCCACGTCCCTTCCCCCTGCCACCCACCCCACCCTTTCCACCCACCCCACCCTTTCCACCCACCCCATCCCTGCAAGCTCTACCCCGGGGTCTTCCTCCACCCCCTCCAGCAGCAACAGCCACAACGGTGGCTTCCCCCCCAGCATGGCCAACCACCAAAACTCCCCAGATGGCTCACCGCACACGCCGGATATGACGTCAATGTGAGAGCCGTATATACGGTGGCATGATTGGACGAAATTCCGGTATGTGTCGATTCCCATCCACCCACCCCCAACACCCCCTTTTTTGTGGTCAACGCTGTTTTCGTCTGCATCGCGTTGTGGAGAGGAAAGACGTTGTGTTTCTGATTTTGAAATGATTATGTCATCATGAACGAAGAATGGAGCTTACAACTCCGACCTGATGCTCCGTTTGACTGACTCTAAATGTGTTCAGTGGAAGAATTCTGATGAATTTGCGGACAGGCAATTTTCTGACTGATTATTTTAGATGAAATGATCTTTTTTTACATGACACGATGATTTGCCTCGTGAAATGGGCAAAGTGTGTGCATTTGACCAGTATGTACATGCATTTGAATGATACGTTGTCTATTTCCTTTTGAAAGCAAAAGAAAAGCAACATGAGCCGGTTTTTGTTTCCCCCCCAGTTGTTTGCAAATTGATTGTACAAACTGATGTGGTACTTTAAACTGCTGAACGATGTTGAGGAGGCACTACATATTTATATATTTGCTGGAGTGTGTTCTTAATTCAACACAATGGAATTTTCATGATCTCTGACGAGTTCATCGCTGCCGAGAATTGATGCTTCGATTTGCATGCAGAAGGAGGAAAGAATTTATCGACGTATTCTTTGCCTGACTTGAACACAGTCAAACAAGGTTCGATTTTTTCTCTCTCCTGAAAATACAAAATTCCCCTTTCTGTGAAATATGCCTTCTCCATGAAGTGAGTGGGTCATTTCTATCATATCTGTACTGTATGAGACGTGCCTGAGCCACGAAGAGACCAATGTGGAAGCAAACGTTTCACCTGCAGCACGAGGCAGCCCATGATCTCTATCTAGGCCTTGGTTTCAACGCTATTGGGACGTCATGTGTTGAGCTTTTCTCTTCTTTTTTCAAGAACTTCGCAACACAGCATTTGAAATG
This sequence comes from Theodoxus fluviatilis, assembly GCA_034096865.1. Lineage (NCBI taxonomy): Eukaryota > Metazoa > Mollusca > Gastropoda > Cycloneritida > Neritidae > Theodoxus > Theodoxus fluviatilis. The sequence continues at coordinate 87,460 of JAWQFJ010004437.1, read as the reverse complement.
GAGTAGCTGATCCTAAATTCCTTTCCCAACATTCCAAAGCTGACGAAGTTTTTTTTTTTACGGTTTTCAAACTATGGTTCAGGCTTGGATTGTTGTGCTTGTCCCCCTCCAGATGGAAATGAGTCTTCATGGGAGTGACGGAACATACATGTACAGCACGACTGACTCTGCATTCCACGGATTATAATCGAACTGCAATTATACATGGTGTCTGCATGCTTGATGTTTTATCATTATCATTCATTGTGATGCCCGTCTAACGAGAATGACGCACGAGAAATGCACGGCGACGCTACATGTATAACAAAAATTCCTCTCCGTCACGAGCCATAAATGGCAATAAATAATGTATTTTTGTGCAAGAGTAGTATTTGGTTTCGCCTATGAAACCACTGTGATCGAGTGATCTTGTGCATAGTTTTTCATTAACAAAGACTTTTCACAGAATTATATCCGTGTGTTTGGCATGCCTGAGTATATATTTCGGGAGAGAGTTCATCACTGATTTTCTTTCGCCATTGCGTGCGAAGTCTTCAATACGACAACGAAATGAGAAATCCATTGCTTTGCCTTGATTATTCACATATCATTTTCGTGTCTCCCAAAACATATTTCGCAATTTGCATGATCGTCGTGCAAACGACGATTAATCGTGAATATCATGGCGGACGGGTTCTTTTAGATTTGTATCCACAGCATCTGTAAAACGAGAAAACTTTCTACCTTATCGGGTACCAGGCCTGAAATATCGTGTATGCACTGCTTGTAGCAGACAAATCGTGTTGTATTTTTTCCATCGACTTCTAAACGTTTCTTTCGAGAATGATTCGCCTCATTTTAAAGAAACACAATTATAACAACAAAGTCATGTGTCTGAATAGTATTCCTCATTATGTCTGCATTACAGTAAGTACTCTTAAACTTATCTCTTCTTCGTCAAAGACGATCGATCAGAGTGCTCGCGTGCGTGTCAATGTGCATGCGGATTGGTGTCCACGCTATGCATTTCTCCTTTCTATTTTCGTGCACTTTTTTTGAAGTTAGGAAATCGCTCATGGCGGAGTGGTTAGAGCCGATCTTCCTAAACTCAAGGAAAAAAGTGCAGAAAAGAACATAAGTACACAAAGGAAGATCATAACGCGCGTCTGTGTGAAACGAGTGACGTTAGCGCCCCCAAGCGGCTGTGGTGGTGCTGCAGTAAACATATAGAATAATGCTGAGTTTTTTAATTGTACTTTACAGTAAAATTGCTTACAAGAACCCTTCACCTTACCAGGCATAGTTACTGTGTTAACAGTAGTGATGGTTTGTACAGCAGAATCAAGGATTGCCAGCGTAAAGCGAAGCTTTACAGTTGATGGGACACTGTACAGTTGAGACTCGGGTCTACGGGCGGATCTATGTGTGTGTGTGATGACTGTCAGTGGGGCAGACTATAAGACAATGTTGCACTCTACTCTTGTTGTGCGGGGGTTCTCCTGGCTTGCGCTGGGAAATCGAAGTGACAAACACTGGTGGTCGTTTTCGATAAACTTTATTCACGCGCTGATCGCTACACAGTGGTGAAAATCAGTAATCGTCGTCATACTCGCTTCACTCTACGCACAGTGTCGCAGAGGACTCGCTCCTTACAAAGTTAAGCTCTCACCTTAACTCTGTCGCATCTGCTGCTCGTGTCTGACTCGTGTCAGTCGTGTCTGTCTCTCTCTCGCTTTGTCGCTCTTTTTATACCTAACCCTAGATTTCCAGATCTTTCGTGAACGAAGCTGCTCGAATAGTCTCTCGTGTCGAGCTCTAAATCAACTGGCGTCACGTGACCTGGTGACCTAATTATCAGAGCGACTGCTAAACACAGGACAGCCCGAGCAAAGAACAACAAACCAAAGGAACGATAAATTTGACAATAATTATGAATATGCAAAGCAGTGTAAAAATGTCATAAGTTACCTTTTATTTAATCGACAACCAACGCTCTTTAGCTCACTAATCACTATTCAATGGGGAAAATTAATTTCTGAATAAAATTTAGCATTCTGGCATGCTGTAATAGTCTGGTTATACGATTCAGTCACCAACAGCACAAACTTGAATATCATGAAAAGGTCTGATGGTTGTGTGAATTAAAAAAAGAGAAAACAAACAGTAGAATTTGATTGTTTTCATTCACCAATTCCGTGTCAATTGTAAGCTCTATATCACAATGTAGACGGGGGAAAAAGGTGCATGAATACCAGCTTTATTGCAGGGAGTCATTTTGCTACAAATTACACGGTAATTTTGTTGACAAATGTGCTCGGGATTAATGAGAAACACGCCGATACATTCGCGCAACATCGTCTGTATTTACATGTTGCACTGTGGTCTGTTTACCTCCCTTGATCTGCTCTACACCACAACCGCTTGAGGGCGCTCTTTTCAAGCGTCATCACTTTTCGTATAGGGAAAGCCTCGGATGCGCCTTCTTTGTGTAACTTACGTTCTTTGCTTGCAGCTGACGGGTGCAGTGTTCAGTGCTGCACACATCCTAGAGTTGCATCCTTGGGCAAGGTGCTTCACCCACATTGCCTCTCCCACCGAGGAGTAAAACCGACATCCGGGCTCTGCACGGCGGTAACCGGGGGCGAATTCACAGGGAAAACATTTCTTCAAAAAAGGAAAAAAGAAGATTATCATCATTATTATTTCTTATACTAATGGCTACGTATCTTTGAGGGCAACGTATCGCCATTTTGATATCTTGATCGACGGGTTCACTGGCACATAAAGAAAAATATTTCGGCAACAGCTATTGTTTTGAAAGTGGCATTGTATATATTGTATGCGATGCAGACCGCCGTACAAATATACATGTAAAAACACATCTTTTCATCCGGTTTCCCCTGTGCGTTGGGGCTAAGAATAGATCCACTTCGCGTTTCGTGGGAGCCGAATAACTAGGGAAGTGAAGACTCGACTTGCTCTGTTTCAATAATTTACCCGTGATTTGAGTTGTCAACATTCTCACCTAGCCATCACAAGCTGGCGGCCTGTAAAGCTTCATTCATCTTTCTATCCATCTTCCATCCTTTCATCCATCCATCCATCCATCCATCCATCCATCCTTTCATCCATCCATCCATCCATCCATCCATCCATCCATCCTTTCATCCATCCATCTATCCATCCATCATTCTATCCATCATCCATCATTCTATCCATCCATCATTCCATCCATCTATCATTGCATCCATTCTTTCATCCATGCACCCTTTCATCCATCCTTTCATCCTTTCATCCATCCATCCATCATGTCATCCACCCACCCTTTCATCCACCCTTTCATCTATCCATCCATTCATCCATCCATCCATCCATCATTTCATCCATCCATCCTGTCCTCCACCCACCCTTTCATCCACCCTTTCCTCTATCCATCCATCCATCCATCCATCCATCCATCCATCCATCCATCCATCCATCCATCCATCCATCCATCCATCCATCCATCCATCCATCCATCCACCCACCCATCCTTTCATCCATCCATCCATCCATCCATCCATCCATACATCCATGGATTCATTCTTTAAGGCAAAACAAAAATTAAGGAAACCCAACCGAGCCTATTTTTTTCTGCCAGCGCTAAACCTTTTTTCAATCACGAGAAAAAAAAGAGACAAATTGGCAGTAAACAACAAAAGGTGCGTACTGTCCCATCTTCCCTGCGCTATGACCACTCAGGTCCACTACATTTCAAAAGCGTTTTCAGTAAAAGTAAGTTTGGTTTACGTTCAATCTGACGTCTTCTAAAATGACTAAAAAGAAATGAGAATAGTTCAGTCCGATCTACAAACTCTTAAAAAAATACTTTTTGCCATGTTACCTTACCAAAATAAATTTTAAAAAAAATTGTGGTTGTTCCCCCCCCCCTCCTAATTGAGAAATCCCGTACCTACCAGCGTGAATTTAAAGCACTCTTTGGTCCGTCTTATTTGTTGCCGGGGACAAGAGCTTGAGAACCGTTAGTCTTCCTGAAAACTTCGTCCCCCCGCCAGAAACGCGCACGTAGCTGTGCATTTACCTGAAATAATAATTATCTTTCACCCATTGCACGGCTGCTCTGCCAGCATGCTTGTTATTTGGTTTAATTATTTCGACAGAGGTTTTCGCTCCCTTTATGACATGCATGTTTCGCCGACGACGTCAGCCTGAATAAACATCTGTCGTCTGATGAGATGCATGTCCTTTTGACATCATGGACGATGACGTCTGTGACAAAAACAGAGCAGACAGAATAGCCATGCTCGAAAACTGCAGTGTGGTGAATTGCCGTTATCTTACCCCACTCGACGCAAATATGACAGTGCCTATACAGTCCAATGATGACCCAGACTACAGACTTGTAATTTATCATTATAACATTTTGACTGCAAAGACTCGAAATCGGGCAACGTGTTTCTGATTGGTGTCGCCATCATCGATCGGTTTTTCAAGATTCGTAGTTAGATATTGCAATACTAAGGCATAAATAATGATTTGTTTAAGAAATGTTTATCCAAAGAAATTGCGAATAGATACCACCAGTTGGTCCCACTTCACTGAAAGTCAGACTCTATCGCAGAAGAGTGGTGCGGCCGATCACCAAATCAGATGCTTCATTTCAACCTGCTTTGGAATGCATGCCCGGAATGAAGTCTTCTCATGTAATTTGTCAAAATGCAAGGACTGTGGTAGGCTTTCTTCACAAAGTTCGTTTTTCATGAGATACGATGAGGTTATTTGTCCACTCTTTCCATTGTTCATGGCGGAGTTTGCTCTCTTTTTGTTTATTTCACTATTGAAAAATAATTGTACTCACTGCAAATACCGAATGTAAACACAACTTTGGCCTGGACTGCTTGCCTTAGACTATCCACAACCATTGTTTTCACCGATTTTGATCAAATAAATATATATTAATTATATTTTGTGTTCGTTGTCTTCGATATTCACTCTTGTGTTCTTTGTCTTCACTGTGTATCTACTAATTAAAATGTATAGGGGGAGGGTGCGAATAGAGCAGATATACTGCATTTCTTAATTTTGACATGTCTTGATCATCTGTGAATTTTTTCGTCTGAGGACTTTGCTTGGTATGAATTGATGGTCGATCAGAACGCTTGATAGGTTACAGAATAACTGCGTTAATCATCAACAGAATAACTGCATTAATCATCTACATACTTGGTGCAGTCATCACTAATCCGCTTGTCAAGACGCGTACTCTGATACAAAGGCTTAAAACAATTATTTTGTAAAGACATTTCCACCCAAAGAAACTGCGAATGGATACCACCAGTTGGTCCCAGTTCACTGAAGTCAGGCTCTATCGCAAAAGAGCGGTGCGGCCGATTCATAAGATCAACGCAGGTAAGTTGCTTTCTCTCATGTTGTACAAAGCTGGCCTAGAGATCGAGTCAAATGCTTTCCTAAGGTCAATGAAAGCCACATACATTTTCTTTTTCCTGTAAAGCTGATGTTCAATTACGGACTGAGGGTGAAGATGTTGTCAACAATGGAAACGCTTTACGAAAGCCATTTTGTTGCTCTTGCATATGCCCTTGATCCTAAGCCCAGCCATTCAACCCGTTGGCGAGTGTGCTCATGAATACCTTGCTTAGTGTGTTACTTATGGCTCTCTCTGTAATGGTCATGGTCATACGAATCGCCAATTTCGTAAATGGGAACCGTAATGGATTTCGCCCATGACATTGGCTATTTCCCTTTCGTGAAAATTAGATTGGAAAGTGTACACAAAAGCGGTGAAATTCTGCCGATTTTCCATATATCCTATATGTTCCAGATGCTCTTTCCCTCTGTGATCTACCTATAGACTGTTTTATCTTCCGTTATATATTTTGTATTCTGTTTTTATATATGTTATATTCCTTCGTCTGTTTGCGTATTGTGAGCAGACTCGGGACGTTCAAGCAAGTCACATTCCTCGTGTATAATGAGGAATACTTTCTGAAAGTGGTCATACTGTTTGCTATTTGATATGTCATTGTACTTGTTCCTGTAACAATTCAGTTCTCTTGCATATTTTCAAAACAGGATTGGGGTTTTCAGACTGGACACATGCTTATCAGTGAATCTAGTTTGGAATTATTTATTTTTCTTACAGATGTGTTGCACGCGTTGTCTTTTTGTTCCAATGTAATCATCATCATTGTCTCGTAGGTTCCTGCAATAAAAATGTAACTTTTCTCTCTCTCTCCAGAAACAGCAATCCTTACCGTACAATTTGGTTCGGCGAGTAAATAGTTTCTTTACTTCGGTACTTTTCGTTAATTAATTCTGCTGGTTTGACGATACATTCTGTGAGAGCCTCGCTGAACTCGTCAATAGCAGTACTTGAGGCAAAGAAGCTAAGCTCACTATGCAATGCCAAATCTAAGTTTCAGATTTACTGCGACGAATTCTGTTCATTCCATGCAGGTTTGCGTTGCCTGACGATCCACTCATCCTTGTTATTACCACAATGCAGGATTTTTTTTGTTCATTCTAAGTTATGAACATAAGTGGGACGACAATGCAGTATCACAGTAATTCTCCAAACAGCTGCATACAGTCACACAGTCAACAACGCTATTACCGTGCACTGAAATGTAGGTGAATTTCCCAAGATTGTCTCTCCTTGCACGACCATTTGTCACCATACTGAATAAAGAGCATAACGAGAGCAAGGAATATTTAAAGGCTATTTTGCGATAATCGGTTGTCTTCAAACTGGTTGCAAAAACATAAAATTAATTTTATCCGCTTGAGTTTAAACTGCCTGTCCTCGCATTGAGATCCCCTCGTATTACAGGAAGGTATCCTGATTTTTCTAGCAAACCAAAGAAGGACTTTTCAGAAAGCTATATCCAATCAACAGTGTCCTTGTTAGTATAATATGGAGACCCAAATGGCGGCACATAAAGACAGACAAATAAAACATCAATGTCTGTACGAAACAGTCGGCAATCAGTCTTAAAAAGTAGGGCATTACCAAATTTGACCATAATACTAAAGTGTTCAGCGATCTGGTTTTTCACAAGACTCATTACACCTCCTAATTGTCTTCAGTGATGCAACAGTTTCAATACAGGACTAAGATAGCACATGTATTGGTTGGATAATAGCGAATCAAGGTATTTTGTCAGTTTCCGTTAGGCATAGAAATTACAACTTTTCGATAGCTGACAAAATCATGATAAAGTTCTGACAGGAAACTTCATATTCCAGCTTAAAGAGTTTGAAACCCGTTCTGTCAGAGTTGCCTGGTCTTGACCGCATGTTTACCCATGGGCCTCGGCCACCTCCCTATCTTACAGACTCGCGCTGCGTTGAGGGACGGGTTTCAGGCTTGCTTGGTGAAGATCTTGAAGTGGTAGTAGGTAGACCTGGAAGCAAGATTCTGGTGTGGGCTGCTACTCGGCGATTCCGCTGATCTCGAGTGTGTATTGGCTTAGGGTCAGGCTATAAGCTGGGTCTGTTCCAGTTCTCTCGTCTGCAATGGGAAGTTTCTTTTTTACATTAAAAAATATTTTTTATGAATTGGAAGTTTCTGGCGGGGAATCCTGGGAAGGACAAATCCGGTGCCCGCGGTGGGCGTAGGGCTCCGATCTGATCTGGTTCCAGGTGTCAGTCATCCTCGCTGTGTACTATCGGATGGGCCTTGGCTGTCAGGAGTGGATTGGTGGCTAAAGAAGGCGTTCGTAGTCGTTTCTTCTGTAATCTCTTCTCTGGGGCATGGTGAAGTAGCGACCGCCGCTAACGTGACCTGTCCTTCCTTCCAGTTTGGCCTGCTGCATCATGCCTCTTTGTTTCCGCTTCATGACGTTGGCCACGCCGCGGTCTTACTTTTTTCCTGTCTGTCCCACGCGGGGCTTCGGCTCTGTATGTTAAACCTCTCAAGTCCCAGGTGTGGCTAGCTTGTCCGAAGTTTAGATAAAGTGTAGAGCACGGTCTGCGGCTCTTCTTTGCCACTTCTTGTATTATATGCGTCTAAGCAACATCGCTGTAGGAGAAATGACGAGAACATACTCCACCGAAAATATAAGATTTTCTTCTGTCGTGTATCATTCCCCTGGTTCTCCAGCTCCGCCACGCCATACATGTAGACTACTGTATTGTTTCATCTATCGTTCCTGCCCCGTTCTTCCCGTCTTTCCTATAGTTCTCTTCGAGTCCGATGCTGGCATCGTAGGATGCTGCCCGAGATCCTAGATCAGATATGTTTGCCTGCATCGTCAATACGTCTGCTTCGAGCTTGTCCAGCTTGGTTGACACGTCTTGTGTTGCTGACATTTAACTCTGCGGTGCCAGAGATGAACAGCACGCGTCTCAAGCTGACAATGTATTCCGTGTACGTCAGTGCTTGGAATATCGCCATGGAGTATAGAGGGGTAATTATGTTTGACCAATACCGCACGTGAAGTTGGAGCGGGACACCTTCAGACCTGCTGCCAAGCCACACAGGGATGTTCAGCTCAGCTCTACAACGGCGCCTATCGTCATGATTGCAAAACGCACGCAAGAGTAGTACATAATCACGTTGCTGACTCGTAAATAGGTGGTATTCGCCCACTGCTTCCTCGCTGTACGTGCCCTGCCTGCTGTCACGTGCTCAGTCTGCACGTTTCGATGCCAACACCCGTGGCTTGCACGTAGGATGCGAAATTCAATCACTTGGTCAGTGAGTCCAACAGAGATCATTACAGTTTCCAGTTGACAAGAAAAACTGGCACACAACTAACTTTTAGGGTTTTTCTTTCACTTTGTAATCAAACATACAAACAAATGATGAGAGGGAGAGAGGGAGGGAGAGGGAGGGAGAGGGAGGGAGAGGGAGGGAGAGGGAGAGAGGGAGGGAGAGGGAGAGAGGGAGGGAGATAGAGAATGAAGGACGAAAAGAATAACTCGCCTGTGAAATGTCAATGCTCTGGTACATCTCAATTCTGAAGGGCTGCCATTTTTTTTTGCTGCCGAAAGCACTGCAGGCCACCAGAGCGGAGACTGGAGATCACGGGCTGCTGGCCAGCCCAAGATGGCGGCCAAGTGGCATCGCCAGGCTCCGCAGCTTGAGATGGGGTGTGTGCGCTCTCCAGTTGTGTCGTATAGATCAGTGGGAAAGAGTCGAAATCGGGCACTATATATGTGATTGGTGCAGTCATCATCGATCGATCGGCTTGTCAAGATTCGTACTAAGATGCAAAGGTTTAAAACAACCATTTGGTAAAGAAATTTCCGCTCAATAAACTGCGAATGGAGACCACCTGTTGGTCCCAATCCATCGAATAGATGGATGGACTGATGGAATTTATCAGCCTTTGTAGGCTAATTAAGACCGTTGATCACGAAAATTATTAGAATTTGTTAGAATAAAACAGCCAAGTCATAGATTTCCCTGTCACTCGCCTCTTAGGAAACGCGGAGGAAAAAGCTTGGATGCTGCATCTCCTTGTTCACACTGAAAAGTCTCTTTCATCTGAGATTATTTTCTCCTCAAGATTTCGCTTGCTTTGATCTGACGGTCGGTCAGAACTCGGCATTGGTACAAGAATAACTGCATTAATAATCCACAGACTTCCCATGTGTGACTGTAACATATTGACTGAAAAGACTCGAAATTGGGCACACACGTATCTGATTGGTGCAGTCATCACCGATCCGCTTGTCACGACTCATACTCAAGATACAAAAGCTTAAAACATTAATTTGATAAAGAAAATTTCACCCAAAGAAACTGCAAGAATACCTCCAACTGTTCCCAATTATTTGATAACCAGCCTATCGCAGAAGAGCGGTACGGCCGATCATCCAATCAGATGTTTTATTTCAAAGAGTCTTGGCATACATGCCAGGAATCAAAAATATTTTCTTGTGAGTGTTAAGGTGCAAGCTGTATGGTGCGACTTCTTCACCAAATTCCTTTTTTTTAAAGACATGATAACTTAACTATTTTACAGCCTTGTCATTGTTCTGTGGTAGTTTTTCTCTCCCTTTCCATTTCGTAATATAACTTTTTTACATTTGAAAATGTATTTCCATACGGTGCAAAATTGGCTGTGAACACAACTATTTTATGGACTGGACTGCATACTTGAGATCATCCCAAGCATTCTGAACCACTTTAGATAAAAGAAAACGGTGTTTTTAACTGTTTGTGTTATCTACCTTTGACTTGTACTCTCAACTGAATCCTTTGCGTTTTGTTGTCGTTATTTTTTTATATAGAAAACACGGGTGCTGCGATCATTTTTTCCCGTTGTCATGTCTTTACCATCTGAGATGGTTTTCCCAAACCAATTCGCCTTTTAGAATGTTCCTAAATCTATGTATACGGTTTTTTCTTACCCGGAAGAATTTAAACCCTTTTGAAATCTGAACATATTTAATCGACAACTATTTGGATACAAACCGATAAAAAGCCTGGGCATAGGACATTGCGCAACAAAGAAAAACAAATTACGGTTGAACTCTCCTGAGTATACTTATTATCTCTGCAGATTCTAATCGTCAACAGCATCAGCGGTTTTTCTTGGTGAAAGTAACAAACTCTTTGCAGCATCAGTGTCACATTCCAACCCAGGAGAAATAAAACTATGCGCATTTTTATCATTTGATTACCAACGCAGTAGATTGTCTGCTTTCTCCGTGTAATAATTCATGCGAATACCAAACAGCATGCGACGATAATATGAAATAAATTATGAAAAAAGGGAAATTATGAAATATTCTCACAGTGCGTGTAACGTGAGTACCGGTAGGATAAGATACGGTGACACCGTCCTTTTCCATTAATTTGCGAATACTGATACGGAGAAAACGGTGTGCGTTACGGAGTTAGTCTGAGAGTTTAATCAATACTGCTTTATGCCCACGAATGAGACCTTGGATAGTGAATCAACACATAAACAAAATGCAGCGGAGTGTGGGCATTGCAAAAACTTTCAAAACTGAAGAACGCAGAAGAGACCAAATGCTATAAGTGTACATGTATTACCATGAACACGATATATGAAATAAAATGATTTCGTAATACATGTTGTATGCTTTGTGGTTTTTAAATATCATTTAGATCTTTACTGACTGTCAAATCTGCACTTCCCAATTCCCATCCCCTCCATCCCCACCCCTCCATCCCCACCTCTCCATCCCCACCCCTCCATCCCCACCCCTCCATCCTCACCCCTCCATCCCCACCCCTCCATCCCCACCCCTCCATCCCCACCCCTCCATCCCCACCCCTCCAAGTCCCACCCCTCCATCCCCACCCCTCCATCCCCACCCCTCCATCCCCACCCCTCCATCCCACCCCTCCATCCCCACCCCCCCATCCCCACCCCTCCACCCCCACCCCTCCATCCCCACCCCTCCATCCCCACCCCTCCATCCCCACCCCTCCAAGTCCCACGCCTCCATCCCCACCCCTCCATCCCCACCCCTCAGTCCCACCCCTCCATCCCCACCCCTCATCCCACCCCCATCCCACCCTCCATCCAACCCCCCATCCCACCCTCCATCCCACCCTCATCCCACCCTCCATCCCACCCCTCCATCCCCACCCCTCCAAGTCCCACCTCTCCATCCTCACCCCTCCATCCTCACCCCTCCATCCCCACCCCTCCAAGTCCCACCTCTCCATCCCACCCCTCATCCTCACCCTCCATCCCCACCCTCCATTCCCACCCCTCCACCCCCACCCCTCCGTCCCCACCCCTCCATCCCCACCCCTCCATCCCCGCCCCTCCAAGTCCCACCCCTCCATCCCCACCCCTCCAATCCCCACCCCTCCATCCGCACCCCTCCAAGTCCCACTCCTCCATCCCCACCCCTCCATCCCCACCCTCCATCCCCACCCCTCCAAGTCCCACGCCGGCCTCTTGTCCTTTTTCTCTGACCACCTGACACCCTCTCCCTTTCATGTTTTTGTCTGTCTCTCCATCATTTAGTTGCTCTCTCTCTCTCTCTCTGTCTCTCTCTCTGTCTCTCTCTCTGTCTCTCTCTCTCTCTCTCTCTCTCTTTCTCTCTCTCTCTCTCTCGTGTGTGTGTGCGTGCGTGCACGCGCACATACACACGCACATACACACGCACATACACACTCACGCACACGCGTATACACCCCGATTCAAGTTCTAAAGATGGCGTGCTTTGCTGGTGGACGTGGGGGCTTCCAGCGCGAGGTGGTGGAGGCAGAGATACTATAGTATATTGTAGTGTCTCTGGTGGAGGGAAGAGCGGACGGCTGCCAAGGTGGAGTCTGCACACAGAGACTACAGGCCGTCATTCAGTACTGTGATTTACGACTGCCACATTACAGAACCGACGTGCCGACTAGACGCAGTCTGGGTGAACCCGACCGCCGTCACCTTGTCGACGTCACTGGTGACGTCAGCTTCAAGCGGTTGTGCAGATTTCCGCAGCTGTCGTCATCTCTGGGACGGCGCCTTCACTG
>JAWQFJ010004437.1:32500-70000 GCA_034096865.1 Theodoxus fluviatilis | reverse complement strand
TGCAATTCTACCTCCACCATCCAGTGTGCTCCATCCCGTTCTTCCCCCCCCCCCTCCCCCCCCCCCTCCCCAGCCTTTCTTTCTTTCCGCCATCTTGACCCAACATGTATGCCCTGTATCATTAATCAATCGCCTTGCACCTTTATATATGAGGGGAGAGAGAGAGAGAGAGAGAGAGAGAGAGAGAGAGAGAGAGAGAGAGAGAGAGAGAGATCATGCACGTGAAAATCTCCCGTGCCTGAAGTCAGATACGCACCCAAAAACAACCTCCGTCGGTATAGTAACTACCCTCCGGAACGACTCCAATAAAGACCTCGAGACCAATTAGCGCCATGGCAGGTCTCTTCAGAGCACCGTAGGATAACTGCGACTTGTCGCATTGCAATCCATCATCTTCACCGTGCCTCCTCGGTGCATATCTAGGTTTGTCGCATAACTGCTCGTCCACTTGTCGGGTCTCCAACAAAGGAGTCTCGATTATTGGTCAAGGAAGACCCCGACACCAGCGGGGGGCTGGGGAACAGGGGAGCGGTTGGAGGAAAGAAGGGTGTAGTTGGAGATCAAGACCGAAGAGAGAGCTAGGAGGGAGTGGTGGGGAGAGAGGGGGCCAGGCAAATGACTTTGGAAGGGAGGAGCGGGAGAGTGAGACAAATGGACGCTTCAGGAAAGGGGGTGGTGAGTGGAGGGGTGGGGAGGGGTGAGGTGGGGGTAATTTCTAGGTGGGTGTATGACAAAAGGGTATGGGATCACGAAGGGGTAGGGATACGGCTGGGTGGGTGGGTGCGAGTCAAAAGCGGGGGTCTACGAAAAGAAGGGCGTGCTGAGGTGGGTGGGTGTGAGTGTGGGTGGCTGATTGGCTGGCCGAAGAGTGGAGGGGTCAAGACGAACCCCCAGCAAACGGCCCCATATGTGTCATAACGCGCCTCGAGTCACTCGAGTGGCGGTCGCAGTATCTGCACCCCCGTCATAAACCTGCCAGCAGTCGGGACGGACGGGGGAAGACAGGAGACGAAAGAAAAGCAAGGGACGTAACCACGCCTGAACAAGGTCTGTCAGGTTCCCAGTAGGGCATGGGAAACTCATTTTGACGAAGGGTAACTGTAACTTGACAACTGTGTCAAGAGGCAGTGGGCTGGCCAAGACCATCCTGCAAGGTACCGTACCAGGTGGGAGAAGGAGAGGCAGGCAGAGAAAGCGGTGGGAAGACAACATCAAAGAGTGGACAGACTTGACCTTTGCTGCCTCACAGCGAGCCACAGAGGATAGAGATCGATGGAGGAAGATTGTCCGAAAGTCATCAGTGGTGCCTCAACAACCCATCTCAGGGTTAAGAGACTGAACTGAACTGAACTGAACTGTACAGGATCACGCCCAGCCTCTCTCCTCTCCCGATATTTTCTCGTCATGTGGCAGCTCTCCTTACTGTTTCCCCTTCCTCTCCATTGTCCTTGTCACGACGACACAAATCACTCATTGACGAAGTAGGGTTCATATGAACTGGTGATGCAGTCGATTGGAATGAGTTTTTGAGATTTACACAGACATGCGAAGTAATAAAAGCTGAAGTTCTGTCCGGTTATGATACTAATGGAAATGAGCATGCAGAGAACAGTTTTCATTTCCGAGTGCTAAAGACTGTCGCACTTGATGACACAGACACTTGCTTTCCTGCAAGATTTGATTCCAAGACGCCAGGTTCGTAGTGTGCGAGTAGTTTTACTTATCAAGGAAAACTTTGTCTCCTGTGTACAATAAAGCAAGTGTTTCGTGATTTAGAACATTTTCTCAATGTAAGGTGTTCCACTTATACAATTTTACCAGTGGGAACACCCCATACTCCTGCATCATCACCATCCGATGGGAAAGTAGAGGATAGCGATGTGGATTTCGCAGTAGCTGCCAAATGGTGATGCTGGTGTCGACTGAATTATCTCATTGAGACAAGTTTCACCTTCTGCAAACAACGCCATTGAAACTGTATCAGTGAAAAAAAATGTTTCTGTATCAGGATGGCAGATGCGCCGCGTGTCTGTCTCTTCGTGAGCAACAACCTGTAGTGTGGTCGGTGTCTGCGTGTCCTGCTGGCTCGGTGACGTCATTGGATCACTGTCTGAAACGGTTTTCCGCTCGATCGTCTGCTCTTGTACAGCGTTTTTATCTCCTCTGTTCTTTCCCTCTCCCTAACCCACTCCCCTGCTTTCCCTCTCCCTAACCCTCCCTCCCCCTCCCCTGCTTTCCCTCTCCTTAACCCTCCCTCCCCCTCCCCTGCTTTCCCTCTCCCTAACCCTCCCTCCCCCTCCCCTGCTTTCCCTCTCCCTACCCTCCCTCCACCTCCCCTGCTTTCCCTCTCCCTAACCCCCCCTCCCCCTCCCCTGCTTTCCCTCTCCCTAACCCTCCCTCCCCCTCCCCTGCTTTCCCTCTCCCTAACCCTCCCTCCCCCTCCCCTGCTTCTCCTCTCTCCTTACTCCTTCTCCTCCTCCTCCCTCTTCCTCCTCCTCCTCCTCTCTTCTCCTCCTGCTCCTCCTCTGCCTCCTCCTTCTCCTCTTTTCTGCCTCCTCCTCCTCCTCTTTCTTGCCCTCCTCCTTCCTCCTCTTTTCCTTCCTCCTCTTCCGCCCTCTGCCTCCTCCTTCCTCCTCTTTCTTGCCTCCTCCTTCCTCCTCCTTCCTCCTCTTTCTTGCCTCCTCCTTCCTCCTCTTTCTTGCCTCCTCCTTCCTCCTCTTTCTTGCCTCCTCCTTCCTCCTCTTTCTTCCTCCTCCTTCCTCCTCTTTCTTGCCTCCTCCTTCCTCCTCTTTCCTTCCTCCTCCTTCCTCCTCTTTCTTGCCTCCTCCTTCCTCCTCCTTCCTCCTCTTTCTCTCTCCTTCCTCCTCCTTCCTCTCCTCCTCCTCCTTTCCTCTCCCTAACACCTGCCTCCCCCTCCCGCGCTGCTTTCCCGCTCTCTCCCTAACCGTCCCTCCCCCCTGCCCCTGCTTTCCCTCTCCCTATAGCCCCCCTCCCCCTCCGCTGCTTTTCCCTTCTCCCTAACCCTCCCTCCTCCCTGCCCCGGCTTTCCTTCCCTCTCCCTAACCCTCCCTCCCCCTGTCCCCTGCTTTCCCTCTCCCCTAACCCTCCCTCCCCCTCCCCTGCCTTTCCCGCTCCCTAACCCTCTCCCTCCCCCTCCCCTGCTATTCGCCCTCTCCCTAATCCCTCCCTTCCCCCTCCCCTGCTTTCCCTCTCCCTAACCCTCGCCTCCCCGCCCTGCCTTCCCTCTCCCTCCCCTCGCTTCACCTCCCCTGCTCTCCCGCTCCTTAAACCCTTCCTCCCGCCCCCTCCCCTGGCTTCCCTCTTCCTTAACCCCCCCCCAATCCCCCCTCCCCTGCTTGCCGCCTCTCTCTAACCCCTTCCTCCCCGCTGCCCCTGCTTTCCCTCTCCCTACCCACCCCAACCCTCCCTGCTTGCCCGTTCCTCCCTCCCTACACCCCTCCCCTCTTTCCCTCTCCCTACTACCCCGCCCCCACCCCTTCACATCTCCCCTCCTGCCCCCTATGTCGTTCTCCGTACGTTTTCTCGTCCGTTGTGGTTCCTGTTTTCCATCTCTCTTGCCATTCACTTCTTCCATTGCTGCGCGGCACATCACACCAAAAAACAAGAATCACCTACATTCCCCATCCTTTTCTGTCACGTGGATCCTGAATCAATTTCTGATTGCATGCATTCCACCACACCTGTGTTTGTGCGCGCGTATGTGGGTGATTGTATCACCAGTGTAGCAGCGAGCGAGCGAGCGAGCGAGCGAGAGAGAGAGAGAGAGAGAGAGAGAGAGAGAGAGAGAGAGAGAGAGAGAGAGAGAGAGAGAGAGAGGTGGGTGGGATTGCGAACATGCGTGTGTCTGTGTCTGTGTGTGCATGCGTGTGTGCACACATGCGTGCGTGCGTGCGTGCGTGCGTGCGCGAGTGTCTATGACCACTATAACCGCGCTATAAGAAAGAATCAGCGTCAAGAACATGTCAAACTCTTCAGCACTGAAGTCAGTATTCAGCATTACACGTGCACTGGAGCTCAATTCCAAGTAAAACACCCACTGGTGAGTGAGAGCGAGGTGCTGATTTTCTATTTGATTGTGAGATACACTTGTGTATAGTGATGCTGGCGGCCTGATCCAGCTGGAAGTTGACAGGACATGTTGCTGTGGACGTGCATTTAAGTCAGCCAAGTTTTTTCATAAGCGAAATAGCGATAGGAATATATTCAAACTGCACGTCTTGTTTGACATACACTTCTCTCCTATTTTTGGCTGAGAAAAGTGAAACTTTGTATTTGAAGACGGTTTGTGAGCTCGCGCCCTCGGCATTGAACGCGAGGAGCAGGTCACGTGACTTGGATTTGTGACGTCGTACGTTACTAATGTGACGTACTTCGATCAAATTGGGACGTATTTCTTTAAAGAGGGACGTAGTACGCAATCGTCGTGGTATCAATTGATCGGACACTGTTTAAAATACCACTGGTTTTGCAGTAGTCGGTATTTTCAAGTAAGCTGTGGTTACGTGAAAACATCCTCGAATGATGTACTAAAAAACACCCATAACTAAGCACCCTTTCTTTAAGGGATTACTCCTTGAGGTGGATGAGAGAATCCAGGACCCAGTTGCCGCCCACAAAGGCTTGACGTTGAGAGGTCTGCAATGCATTTAATGATGTATCTTCAGGTTGGCGAGCAGTGAGCTGTTGCGTGTGGGTCGGGCCAGATTCTCCAGGGTGGGTTGAACGCACGGTTGGATCTGAGCGATCTGACTCTGTTTCAATGTCCCCCGACAGCCTTTATGCCTCCAGGTGACAGAGCGTCTCCGACCGTATGTTACAAAGGACTGTTCTTACCCTTACCCATGCTCGGGCGGCCTCCTGCTGCTTGGGCAGCCCCTGGCTGAGCTACTGGAGCAGGTCCCTGGCTGAGCTACTGGAGCAGGCCCTGGCTGAGCTACTGGAGCAGGCCCCTGGCTGAGCTACAGGAGCAGGTTCCTGGCTGAGCTACTGGAGCAGGCCCCTGGCTGAGCTACTAGAGCAGGTCCCTGGCTGAGCTACTGGAGCAAGTCTCTGGCTGAGCTACTGGAGCAGGTCCCTGGCTGAGCTACTGCAGCAGGTCCCTGGCTGAGCTACTGGAGCAGGCCCCTGGCTGAGCTACTGGAGCAGGCCCCTGGCTGAGCTACTGGAGCAGGCCCCTGGCTGAGCTACAGGAGCAGGTCCCTGGCTGAGCTACTGGAGCAGGCCCCTGGCTGAGCTACTGGAGCAGGCCCCTGGCTGAGCTACTGGGGCAGGCCCCTGGCTGAGCTACTGGAGCAGGTCCCTGGCTGAGCTACAGGTGCAGGTCCCTGGCTGAGCTACTGGAGCAGGCCCCTGGCTGAGCTACTGGAGCAGGTCCCTGACTGAGCTACAGGTGCAGGTCTCTGGCTGAGCTACTGGAGCAGGTCCCTGGCTGAGCTACTGGAGCAGGCCCCTGGCTGAGCTACTGGAGCAGGCCCCTGGCTGAGCTACTGGAGCAGGCCCCTGGCTGAGCTACTGGAGCAGGCCCCTGGCTGAGCTACTGGAGCAGGCCCTGGCTGAGCTACTAGGAGCAGGCCCCTGGCTGAGCTACAGGAGCAGGCCCCTGGCTGAGCTACTGGAGCAGGTCCCTGGCTGAGCTACTGGAGCAGGCCCCTGGCTGAGCTACAGGAGCAGGCCCCTGGCTGAGCTACTGGAGCAGGCCCCTGGCTGAGCTACTGGAGCAGGCCCCTGGCTGAGCTACTGGAGCAGGCCCCTGGCTGAGCTACTGGAGCAGGCCCCTGGCTGAGCTACTGGAGCAGGCCCCTGGCTGAGCTACTGGAGCAGGCCCCTGGCTGAGCTACTGGAGCAGGCCCCTGGCTGAGCTACTGGAGCAGGCCCTGGCTGAGCTACTGGAGCAGGCCCCTGGCTGAGCTACTGGAGCAGGTCCCTGGCTGAGCTACTGGAGCAGGCCCCTGGCTGAGCTACAGGAGCAGGCCCCTGGCTGAGCTACTGCAGCAGGCCCTGGCTGAGCTACTGGAGCAGGCCCCTGACTGAGCTACTGGAGCAGGCCCCTGACTGAGCTACTGGAGCAGGCCCCTGGCTGAGCTACTGGAGCAGGCCCCTGGCTGGGCTACTGGAGCAGGCCCCTGGCTGAGCTACTGGAGCAGGCCCCTGGCTGAGCTACTGGAGCAGGCCCCTGGCTGAGCTACTGGAGCAGGCCCCTGGCTGAGCTACTGGAGCAGGCCCCTGGCTGAGCTACTGGAGCAGGCCCCTGGCTGAGCTACTGGAGCAGGCCCCTGGCTGAGCTACTGGAGCAGGCCCCTGGCTGAGCTACTGGAGCAGGCCCCTGGCTGAGCTACTGGAGCAGGCCCCTGGCTGAGCTACTGGAGCAGGCCCCTGGCTGAGCTACTGGAGCAGGCCCCTGGCTGAGCTACTGGAGCAGGCCCCTGGCTGAGCTACTGGAGCAGGCCCCTGGCTGAGCTACTGGAGCAGGCCCCTGGCTGAGCTACTGGAGCAAGGCCCCTGGCTGAGCTACTGGAGCAGGCCCCTGGCTGAGCTACGGGAGCAGACCCCTGGCTGAGCTACTGGAGCAGGCCCTGGCTGAGCTACTGGAGCAGGCCCTGGCTGAGCTACTGGAGCAGGCCCTGGCTGAGCTACTGGAGCAGGCCCCTGGCTGAGCTACTGGAGCAGGCCCCTGGCTGAGCTACTGGAGCAGGCCCCTGGCTGAGCTACTGGAGCAGGCCCCTGACTGAGCTACTGGAGCAGGCCCCTGGCTGAGCTACTGGAGCAGGCCCCTGACTGAGCTACTGGAGCAGGCCCCTGACTGAGCTACTGGAGCAGGCCCTGACTGAGCTACTGGAGCAGGCCCCTGGCTGGGCTACTGGAGCAGGCCCCTGGCTGAGCTACTGGAGCAGGCCCCTGGCTGAGCTACTAGAGCAGGCCCCTGACTGAGCTACTGGAGCAGGCCCCTGACTGAGCTACTGGAGCAGGCCCTGACTGAGCTACTGGAGCAGGCCCCTGGCTGGGCTACAGGAGCAGGCCCCTGGCTGGGCTACTGGAGCAGGCCCCTGGCTGAGCTACTGGAGCAGGCCCCTGGCTGAGCTACTAGAGCAGGCCCCTGACTGAGCTACTGGAGCACTGCCCCTGGCTGGGCTACTGGAGCAGGCCCCTGGCTGAGCTACTGGAGCAGGCCCCTGGCTGAGCTACTAGAGCAGGCCCCTGGCTGAGCTACTGGAGCAGGCCCCTGGCTGAGCTACTAGAGCAGGCCCCTGACTGAGCTACTGGAGCACTGCCCCTGGCTGGGCTACTGGAGCAGGCCCCTGGCTGAGCTACTGGAGCAGGCCCCTGGCTGAGCTACTGGAGCAGGCCCCTGGCTGAGCTACTAGAGCAGGCCCCTGACTGAGCTACTGGAGCAGGCCCCTGGCTGAGCTACTAGAGCAGGCCCCTGACTGAGCTACTGGAGCACTGCCCCTGGCTGGGCTACTGGAGCAGGCCCCTGGCTGAGCTACTGGAGCAGGCCCCTGGCTGAGCTACTGGAGCAGGCCCCTGGCTGAGCTACTGGAGCAGGCCCCTGGCTGAGCTACTGGAGCAGGCCCCTGGCTGAGCTACTGGAGCAGGCCCCTGACTGAGCTACTGGAGCACTTCCCCTGGATGAGCTACTGGAGCAGGCCCCTGGCTGAGCTAATTGAGCAGGCCCCTGGCTGAGCTACTTGAGCAGGCCCCTGGCTGAGCTACAGGAGCAGGCCCCTGGCTGAGCTACTGGAGCAGGCCCCTGGCTGGGCTACTGGAGCAGGCCCCTGGCTGAGCTACTGGAGCAGGCCCCTGGCTGGACTACTGGAGCAGGCCCCTGGCTGGGCTACTGGAGCAGGCCCCAGTGGTTGAGCTACTGGAGCAGGCCCCTGGCTGAGCTACTGGAGCAGACCCCTGGCTTGGCTACTGGAGCAGGCCCCGAAAGCCCAGCAGCCAGGGGTCCCAGTTGATGAGGGGGGCATTTGTCTGTGCTCAAGGTTATTGGAGCACAGACCATTTCCAGATTTTATCACAGAACTGGATAGAAAGTTGACAATGCACCTTTGTAACAGATGGTGACAAGTTCTAAAGCACTATGGCATGCCGTAAAAATGTGTCAAGTTCTAGTTTGCATCGTCCAAATGATAGTGACATATGCACATAATTATGCACACACACACACACACACACACACAAACACCATGCACCCTTACACAGACACACACACACACGCAAACACACACACACACAAACACCACACACCCTTACCTACACACACGCACACGCACACACACACACACACACATACACATACACACACACAAACACCACGCATCTTTTCAGACACACACACACACACACAGACACACACACACACAGACACAAACACCACACACCCTTACCTACACACACACACACACACACACCACACATCTTTACACACACAGACACACACAGACACACACAGACACACACACACACACACATTTCAGTGTAGATGAGCACAAGAAGCTTCAATTTGCATTTTCAGTAAACTTTTATTCAATTATTACAGACACTTTAATCTTAATGATGATGTCATTGGTGGTGGTGATGTCAGAATCAACTGTGCTGGTGTTTCTGGGTGACAACGAATGATGATGTCAACAACAAGGATGATAACAACTGTGTGGATGACAACAATGATGATGATAATGTGCACGATGATGATGACTATGATGATGATGATGACGACGACGACTACAACAACGCTGCCGCCGCTGATGATGATGATGATGATGATGATGAAAACACTGGTGCAACAACATCCCAATTACCCAGGAGACCCCCACAGAAAGTGTTGGAAAGTCCATACCACTCAAGAGGACAAGACCACACGAGGCCATATCACAGGCAACTCTCCCTGGTTTCCTGGTCAGTCATAGTCTGTCTACAGGCTGTCGTGCAAGGAGCGTGGGTGGGACAGTAGGCCATATCACGGGCAACTCTCCCTGGTTTCCTGTTCAGTCATAGTCTGACTACAGGCTGTCGTGAAAGGAGTGTGGGTGGGACAGTAGAATATTCCCAGTCGAGGTTGGCTGCAGAGGCTGGGCACTCTGCCATCCGCTTTCAGCAATGCCTGGGGGCAGGGTCCAGGGCCATGCGAAAGGTGACAGGGCTGCTGCAGGAGACCGCTGAAGCTGTCTCACTGTGGGTGTGGCGGTCCAGCAGGCACCGTGCACAGGCAGCCACCAGCAACTGGTGGGCACTCCCCAGTGGCGTTTTGTACTGCTTGGGGCCGCCCATGGTGGAGCTACTGGAGCAGGCCCCTGGTGGAGCTACTGGAGCAGGCCCCTGGTGGAGCTACTGGAGCAGGCCCCTGGTGGAGCTACTGGAGCAGGCCTCGAGAGCTCCACGGCCACGGGTTCTAGCTGATGAGGGGAGTGTCCAGCAACAGCAGCCATATGTAGCACTCAGCGGACAAGGCCAGACTGGGCAGCCAAGCCTCCACAAAGCATGGGACACTGTAGACAGATCAGGTGGTGGTGGAGAGCACCTATGGCTTCGAGTGGGCACTCTTTCTCCATTTTTCTGCACTTCTCCTTCTTGTTCCTTTCCATGAAGAAACTTTTATCCTAGCAGGGAACACTCTTCCAAGCAGGTAACTTTCTTTCCAAGTGGGAACATTCTCCTTAGCAGGAAACATTCTTCCAAGCAGGTAACTTCCTTTCCAAGTTGGAACATTTTCCTTAGCAGGAAACATTCTTCCAAGCAGGTACTTTCCTTTCAAAGTTGGAACATTCTCCTTAGCAGGAAACATTCTTCCAAGCAGGTAACTTTCTTTCCAAGTTGGAACATTCTCCTAAGCAGGAAACATTCTTCCAAGCCGGAAAGTTATTTCTATCAGGAAAAGTTCTTTGAGCAGGAAACTACTTCAAAGTTGGAATATTCCTTATGGAGGGCAACATTCTTCCATGCAGGAAACATTCTTCTAAGCTGGAAAGTTCTTCATAGCAGGAAACATACTTCCATGCAGGAAACTTTCTTCCAAGCTGGAATGTTCTTCATATCAGGAAACTTCTAAGCAGGAAGCATTCTTCTTAGACACACAAAAAAGAAGAAAAAGTTTTGGTTAAACTTAGTGAAATGGAGAGAAAAGGGGTCAGTAGAATGGTCTGAACATTTAATTAATTATTTATTTTAATTTTAATTTTAGAAGAGGCCAGATTAAATATTAAACAAACATTTTTTCACAGTGGATTCCATGAGTGCTTCTAGGGCAAGGAAGTTGGGACAGCACAAAGTTTGTTGTTTACTGTCAATTTATTTCTCTTTTTCTTTTCCTTGTTTTCATTGTTGCACACACAAAAAAGTCTAGGGTCTGGTAACTGTAACCACTAAAAAAAATTCTTTGACTTTAGCAGGAAACTATTCCTTCCAGGATACATCCTTCCTGGCAGGATATATTCTTCTATGCAGAAACCTTCATCTAGGCAGAAAACTTCCTTTCAAGCAGTAAAATTCTTCCCAGCAATTAAAATTTTCTCCCAAGCAAGAAACAGTATTCTACAGAGGAAACTTTCTTCAGGACAGTGAACCCTCCTTCAAAAAGGCATTGTCCTCCACACAGGAACCTGTCTTCCAAGCTGGAAGGCTCTTCCATTCTTCCAAGCTGGAAAGCTCTTCCAAATACAAAACATTCTTCCAAGCTGGAAAGCTCTTCCAAATACAAAACATTATTCCGGGCAGGACAGCTCTTCCTCGTAGGGTCAGCTTCCTCAGAGAAATTCTGCATCAGATCTGAGAGGACAAGACACTTCCAGGGAAGGGAGAAGATGGATGGTTTTCAGAGGAAGGGCCCTCAACTTCAAGTGTTTTGGCCCTGTCTTCCTGACACTCTCGAGGGCGGGGGCGGGGTAGGCCACACTTGAATCATAACCTCAGGTACCCTTCAACTATCTACAATCAGTCACACTGTGCGAAGGTCTACGCTGCACCCCATGATCAAGAAGAAACCTGGCAGCATCATCACTGACCTTGCATAGAAACACACAGATCAACAACCAAGCTGATGAACATCTTTTTCAAGATTGGGATTAGGCGTCTTGGCTCGACCTGACAGAAGTTGTGCAAGGCGATTTGGTGGTGTAGCTTCATCCCTTGATTTAACTGTTGCTTTCCATCTGACCTTAGACACTGACAAGGCCCTGGCACTCTATGGCACACATGGGCAGAAGACTGGAAGATTCAGGTAGATCCAGTCTCTGAGAGAATGAGGTCCACAGCATCTCTGAAGGTTGCAATGGTGAACGACGGAGCAGGGGAAATCTTGTCTTCGTCTCCAGGTCGATACTTGCCTGAAAACATAAGAGTAAATGCTTTGCAATTCAATGCAATATAATACAGTGCAATGTATTGCGATGCAAAATAACATACAATACAATACTACGCAATACAGTACTATGCAATGCAATACATTACAATGCAATGCAGTACTATGCAATGCAATACATTACAATGCAATGCTATGCAATGCAAAACAGCACAATAAAATACAATACAACGCAATCCAAGATGATGCATCACTATTGCTGCTATTTCATTTTTTTCCAAACACACATACATGTGCATGCTCACACACACACACACACACACACACACATATACACACACACACAGAGTGTAAATAACAGATTAATAAGATGCATGTTACAAATGGGCAGGATTGTATTCACACAAGTAGAATGAAAAACAAAAAACAAAAAAAAGAAGATACATTAGTATATATACTGGAAGTCAACAGGAATATAAAAAGTTACAGTTGATTCCTCATCAAAGTATTGACACGTTCCCATACGGTACGATGTCATTCAGATTGTAATTGATATCTCCCCTATTGTGGCTTCTGCCGAGATTCCTTGCTCCCTGAGAATGTTATCTGGAATTACTTCCTCGGGTGAGTCACACGAATGGACTCATCCAAGGAGAGGGGTGCAGAACAAACGGCGAAGCTGATGGGCCGCACAAACTGGCAGGCCACAGCATCTGATTGAGGGCACTCATGTTCAAAGCCATTCTGTAAACTAGAGTCAGTACTTTTGCCGGTAGGTGAAATCTCTAGTTTACTAGAATGGTTCAAAGCAGGACCGTGTCGCCTTGGCGATTGCTGCAAATGTAATGTTTAGGACAATATCTGGCAAAAACTACTTTTGTGCACCACTTTTACTTTCTTTGGTGTCTCTTTCCTGAATATTCGCTGTCTTTCCTGCAACCTCTCCTCAAATGAGTCCACTAGCGTGGCTCGCCTGAGGAAGTAATTCCAAATGTTTTCCTGCTTGATTGGCAGATGAGTGACATTTCCTGCTGGATTGGCAGATGAGTGACATTTCCTGCTGGATTGGCAGATGAGTGACATTTCCTGCTGGATTGGCAGATGAGTGACATTTCCTGGGTTTGGCAATGGAATCTGGCAACCACTTTGTTGCTGCACGTGCATTTGGCTCAAACCCCTTTAGCGGTTTGAAGTTGAACCCAGTTGGATCTGAATGATCTGACCCTGTCCCGATGTCTACCCCCACCCCACCCTCCATCCCCCCTGCCAAAGCTACTTTGGCTGCTCAGGGTGACCCCTGGCAGAGCTACTGGAGCAGGCCCTGAAAGTCCAGGAGCAGGCCCTGAAAGTCCAGGAGCAGGCCCTGAAAGCCCAGGAGCAGGCCCTGAAAGCCCAGCAGCCAGGGGTTCCAGCTGATGATGGGGTCATCAAAACCCAGCCTTTTGTTACACATACATTCTCAAGGATGAAAAAGAGAGAAGGTGAAGAGAGAGAGATTGTTTAGCTGCTGTCGTATCATCAGAATACTAACTGAAATACAGAAACGCTTATACTAAGGGACGTAACCAGTGCCACACGAATGGTTCTCTCCCTTTTACTGCTAGTGGAATTAGGGCATGCGTCATGACGTAATAAAGAGGTTTTGCCCCATGGTCTAACGTCTAAGAGTTCCTTCTCCTTCCTCAACACGCCCAGAATTAAAGACCAGGGCCCGTATTCACAACGGCGATTTATCGGCGATTTATGTTAACTCCGATTTATCTCTAAACTCAGGCGATTCCAACTGCCTGTTCCGCTCTCCCTTGGCTGGAAACCAGTATATATAGCAAAGCGCAACCTAGGATCCTCTGACGAGCGTACCTTATCTAACCGATCAAGATAACGCGGGGATAGGGGATAAATCGAGTGTTAAAAAGATAAATCGCCGTTGTGAATACGGGCCCAGAACAGTAACCATGGTTGTTTTCTGTCATCATCAGAGGCTAGGCTGCGTTGTTTTCTGTCATCATCAGAGGCTATCTGCAGAGGGCAAGACAGCAGAACTGTGTCTGCGGTCCAAGACTTGACACTGACCGTGACTGGCATTGATGGTTTCTCTAGTCACACAGCAACACAGTGAAAACATCACTTACCAGTCTGCACCAAGTAGGTCTGCATGCCCACATCGGCAGCTCCCTGAATGTCGTCCCTGGCATCCTGGAGTGACAGAGGTGTCATCTTTCACTTTCCTGTCCTTCCTCCATCCATCCATCCATCCATCCATCCATCCATCCATCCATCCTTCCCAAAGAAATGGGTTTTGAGTAACACTGTGAAGTTGATGTGTGGAGGTGCATGGACCTATTTGTACACCATCCCAATCCTCACTCACATCACCAGTCATGACCGTGCAGGCAGATGAGATGCCCCATTATCCCAATTGTCCCAACCACATGCACAATTAGAGGGACATGGGACGTCCCTTTATCCCAAATGTCCCAACCCACACTTACATTACCAATCATGGCCTCACACACAAATAGGACATCCTGTTATTCCAACTACACTTGGAACACAGCACAACGTGCAGTTGCAAACCAACCCCAGTGCAGGAGTGATGCCCAAGCCTTGCGTGCCTCCTGGCACAGAGAGAATTAAGTCAAGTTAAGTTATTCCAACTGTTCTAATTCACATTCACATCAACAATCAAGGCCACCCAAAACCATGGGATGTCCCATTATCCCAACCCATACCCACATCATCCATCATGGCCACATAAGGTCAAGGGATGTCCTATCATTCCAACTGTCCTAACCATCCCAACCCAAACTTATATCAACAATCATGGTCACAAAGACACATGGGACATCCCATGATCTCAACCATCCCAACACCAGCTCACAAAACCAATCATGGCCACAAAGACACATGGGATGTCCCATTATCCCAACCCATCCCATCCCAACCTTACATCGCCTATCATGGCCACACATGGACATGGGACATCCCATGATCCCAACCATCCTGACCCAAGTTCATGTCACCAATCATGGCCACAGAGACTCATGGGATGTCCCATCATCCCAAGCCATCCCAACCCACACTTACATCGCCTATCATGGCCACACTGGCGGGTGGGACGTCCCAGTCAGCGATGGAGGCGAGGAAGAACTGGCCTTGGGGTTTGCCTACCACGGTGGCGGCCTGCCCCGTGGCGAACTCCAGTGCCTGGACAAAGGGGCCGGGCCCCATACACAGCCCCGCCTTGGTCTGGTAGTAGCGCGCCTTGTGTATGGCCACCAGCTCTGCCCCATCTAGCACCAGTCTGCAAGAGCAAGAGAGGAAGGTACGGTTTACTTCTCTACTGCTACTACTTCTACTACTACTACTACTACTACTGATAAAATCAATATAAAAACAACAACACTAATAATAACAATAACAACAGCAACAAAACAACACCACTACCACTACCATCAAGAAGAAAAGGAAGAGTAGAAGATGAAGAAGATGAAGAAGACGAAAGAAAAGGAAGAGAAGGAGGAGGAGGAAAAAGAAGAGAAGTGGGAGGAGAAGGGGGAGGGGGAGGGGGAGGGGGGGGGGGAGGAGGAGGGGGGAGGGAGGAGGAGGGGGGGGAGGAGGAGGAGGAGGAAAAAGAAGAGGAGAGAAGTGGGAGGGGAAGGGGGAGGGGGAGGGGGAGGGGGGGGAGGAGGAGGGGGGGGGAGGGAGGAGGAGGGGGGGGGAGGAGGAGGAGGAGGAGGAGGAGGAGGAGGAGGAGGAGGAGGAGGAGGAGGAGGAGGAGGAGTAGGAGGAGGAGGAGTAAAAGAACATTAGGAATAGCAGCAGCATCACAACAACTTTGACAAAGGTTACAACAATAATGATGATTATTATGATAATAGTCATGTTGATGGTGATGACGAGTGGATAAAGAAAGAAGGCAGAAAAAAGCCATGTGGTGAATATGTCTGTGTGTGTGTGTGTGTGTGTGTGTGTATGTGTGTGTATGTGTGTGTGTGTGTGTGTGTGTATGTGTGTGTATGTGTGTGTGTGTGTGTGTGTATGTGTGTGTATGTGTGTGTGTGTGTGTATATGTGTGTATGTGTGTGTGTGTGTATGTGTGTGTATGTGTGTGTGTGTGTGTGTGTGTGAGTGTGTGTGTGTGTGTGTGTGTGTGTGTGTGTGTGTGTGTGTGTGCCCCTACCCCTCTGTGTGATTGTGTTAAGAGTTTATTCAGTATCTATGATAAGCTAAAGCAATACAAAAACTTCTCATCCATCTCTTTCTCTTCCCCCCCCCCCCCCCCCCCCCTAGCCCAACCCCATCCCACCTCACCCCCCATTCCCTTATTCAATTAAAGGAATTAATCAGTCACTCTCTCCCTCCCTCCTGAAAGACAGGACCACACAGCATTGTCACATAAGCATCCTGTACCAGCGGACCTTGCAGGGAATACCCTCAGAGATGTGACAGCTCCAAGACTGTTGTGGTGCCATACCTGAAGGCCTGGTTCATGAAGTTGTAGTCAAACTTCTCTGGGGCCAGTCCCACCACCACCGCATTGGGATTGTCTGTGGCTATTCCTGCGGGAGAAAAGTCAAACAGTACTACTCTGCAAAGTAGAAGACTGAAATTTCTCCAGTATCAATTAGAAATTGGCATCTACCAGTTGTTGCTGGTGTTGATGATGTTGTTGTTGTTCCTGTTGAGTAGTAGTGGTGGAGGTGGTAGCAGGAGTAGCAGTAGAATAATAGTAGTAGTAGTATAGGTGGTAGTAGTGGTAGTGGTGGTAGTAGTAGTGGTGGTAGTAATAGTAGCAGTACTTAGCAGTAGTTGTAGCAGTAATACTTTTTGCTGGTGTTGTTTTTGCTGCTGCTGTGGTGTAGTAGTAGTAGTAGTAGTAGTAGTAGTGGTAGTAAGAGTTGTTGTTGTTGCTGCTGTTGCTTTGTTGTTGCTTTTGTTGTTGTTATGGCTGCCATTGTTACTGTAGCTATTGCTGTTGCTGTTGCTGCTTTTGTGACTGTAATTGATGGCAGAAGCATTGTCATCAATGTTATCATCACCATCACCATCATGGTCACCATAGTCATCATCATATTCATCATTGTTATTATCATCATTATGGTCATGATTATAATCAGTCATCAAAATCGTCATGAAAGTCCTCATCAAGGTCATCATCATCATCATGGTCATCATCACCATCAAGGTCATCATCATCATGGTCATTATCATCATCATGGTCATCACCATCATCATCTCCATGACCTGATGTAGTCATGCCTTTCACTGCCAGTCTCTCTGGCTGCTTTGTGACTGTTTGTGGCCCCAGCTTCCCTGTAAACATCATCATCATCATCATCATCATCATCATCATCATCATCATCATCATCGTCGTCATCGTCATATCGTCGTATAGGTGGAAGCCAGTGTTGAACTAGCAGAAGATGAGGAAAAAATGACAGAGGAGGACTAATGTCTAACTTGAGGATTAATCACACAAACTTTCAGAGCTTGAAAGCGACTTCATCAGGTGAGTGACAAGACATTCGGGGGAAACAGTTATACATGGTCAAAAGTACGGAGGTGAGCAGTTAGCTGTTACATGAGTTCCTAAAAGTAAACTTTATGAAAACTTAACAGTTTTGCATGAATATGGTAGGATTTGTCATGAGAATCAACTACACAACACATAAATTTAAGATGATGCTTTGTTTGGTTGCATTTTTGAAAAAAGATTTTAAGTCTGTTCACAACATTAACACCGTCACACATTTCAAACACACACTGTATAAACTTTAAAAAGTGGAAATCTTTATTATTACATCTTGAGAACTCACCACATGAGTCAAAACTGTCATACACATTACAAATTTGAACTGAAAACTAGTAAACAAAGACTTTAGAAAAGATAATAACGAGTCTGTTCACAACATAACGCCACAACACAATTCCTCATTGAAAGTCATGCTTTAAGCATTAAATATGTCAATTTTAGTATTAAACAGTTTTTAGATGTATTCTAAATGTAACAAACACATATTTAAAGAAAAGCAATTGCATTGGGAATGTATATATCATTAGATACATACTTCAGTCTTTCGACCATTTTAAATGGTTACATTTTTTCCATTTAAGCACATCTGTTGGACCAATGTACTTATTCTCACAGTCCAAGTTTAGCAATGGACATCAGAAAACTTAAAAGTGAAGTCAGAAAATAAAAATAATTGAATATACTCTTTGTAAACCCCAAAAATTGAATTCTGATCAATGTCTGTTCACAACATTACACCGTTACAAACTTTTTTAAATAAAAAGTGACAAATTTTAAATTCGGAATCAGGAACAATGTTTCAGAAGGTGCATAAGGAAGACAGCTACATTTTGCACTCCTTCCCATGCACACCATGCTCTTATTACGTGCAGTAAAAAAAAAAGTGCGTGTTTGTTCATAACATAACACCATTTTGTTCACAACATAACACAAAACCAATTTTTAAAAGTGTGATGAAACAGTTCCTGATCACCAAAACATTCAATTTAACAAAACTGAATATTCTGTCAACATTGATGTATTCATTAAAACTTAAAATAGCCATTGAACATTTGTTGCTCTTGTAATGCACTTTAATGGTGTAATGTTATGAACTGGATGGTGTATTGTTATGAACTACATGAAAGATCTAGAAAAACAAAATTTTGGTTTGATTCTTGTACAAGAATGTTTATAGTAATAATACATGTAGAATGAAATGGTGGTTTGGTTTAATTATTGTTTGGCCTTCTGTATATAGCTAGATAAGTTTGTTTGCAACATTACACACACAGATGTGTGCGTAATGTTGTGAACAGAGTGTGTTTTTCTAAAAATGTGCCTAAATGGAATCTTGAGAGTGTGTCTGTGTTCAACAATGTAGAACTTAACCAGAAGGTTTTAATTCTTTATCCCCACCAAGTTTTAAAGTTGATTTTTGTGGTTTTTGGATGTTCACAACAGTAACACCATTCTTAATTCCACTTGCCATTGTTTTCCTCACTAAAAGTACATGCAGAGTGTGATTTCAGTCCTGACAAAAAGACCACAGCAAAGCTGAATAATCAATAGTCCTATATACCAACAACTTGATAACATAATAATGCACACACCATCTGATTTTAGCGGTTTTCCCTCAAAATTGAGCACTTTGGTCTGTACACAACTAATAAGGCCCAGAACTTGTTTTCATTTTATTCATAAAATGTATCAAATATCTAGATTTTTGCAACACACAATTATTTTGCAGTTACACAATTGCAGGAAAATCCACTTCATGTAAAAAAAAACACAACATGTTTGATTTATTTGAAGATAAAGTTGCAAAATGTTAACACAATTTTTGTCTTGGTCGTTAAAATGTTGTTTTATCAAGTCAAAACAAAAGTTTTCTGATTTTTAAAAAACTTAACCATGAAATACAACCATTGTAGCATGTAGTGACACTGAATGCATGGGGTAAGACAGAATCTTTGTGTGGAATTTTAACCTTTGAAGACGATGGTGCTAGTGTTACACAAATGTTGTGAACAGACTTTATACATCAAAATTATTATTTTGGATTACAAATTTTATTTCTCAGCAAGTCTGTTGAAAAGAAGGTCACCCAAAAACAACTTTGGCAGAAAATAATTATTAGGATTTACTTTTTGTGTGTGTAAAAAAGAGCTTGAAAATGAGCCATTTGGAATGTGTAACACTTTCTCTGTTTCCCAAAACTCAATATTCCTAACACAAATGCAAATAACTCAACAACTATCAATTTTAGTGAGAAAAAAATTATTTGCTAGCAACATTGTTCAATACTGAATAAGTCACAGCAAGTTTGAAGTCAGCATGTGTTGAAGTTTGAGTTTGTGAGGCAAAGTTTCACTGATGGGTATTGAAATTGACCCTCTGCTCACCTCTGTACTTTTGACCACATGTATACAAGTAGCTGCGGATCTATACCGAAGTTGGAAGGAAGAAATGGGAAGAATCTTGGGCTGTTGCAGCAGCTGGACAACCATGCTGCATGTCACCCTGCATGTGCTGTCCGTTTCTTCCTTCCAATTTTAGTAAAGATTTATAGCTAATTGTATAAAGCTGTTTCCCCTGTTGTCTCATCACTCATCTGATGAAGGAGACTTTTCCAATCTCTGGAAGCTTGTGTGATTATACCTCAGGTCGAACAGAAGTAATCTTTTGTAATTTTTCATCATCATCATCATCATCATCATCATCATCATCATCATCATCATCATCATCATCATCATCATCATCATCATCATCATCATCATCATTATCATCTTCATCTGACCCACCATCAAATTCCTCCATGGCTTTGTCATCAACAAGCAAGAGAGGTCTGAGTTTCTGGGATTCGATCAGCTTTCGGGCAGCCGTCAGTGAAGAGAAAATCTCATCTGGATGGACGTCAAATCCTATGGAGTGAAGTCTGGACAGCAGAACCTTTTTGCTCTCCTTTGTGGTGTTGGTGACAAACTTGACTTTCAGTTCAGCCTGCCGCAACCTGGAAAACGCAAACACAAGGTTCCAACTGAGAGAACTCTCATTATTTTTACCAACTGCCTGCTGAGGTGGTTATGTTTTTCCCTCGGTGCGTTAGCTAGTCATTCAGCGAAAAAATTATTTTTAAAAGTTTGAAATTAATCCTGATGAAAATTGGTGCATGGTCAGGGTTTCACAGAAGGAACTGGCCGTTAAATTTAGGTGGTTATCCGATATCTCATTTTGGAATTACAATCAAATTCAAAACAACAAAATGTTATCGCACATCACTATGTTGATGATGTCAAACTACTGATGATGCTGGCATATGTGTTCTGCACTCAAGAGACCTCCAGCAGATGCTAAAATGAAATAAACTTCGTTGCGTCATGCCTGGCTAACATAAAATCATGACATAACATAAAAGATGGCCGCCGTTGTCGTCTTGAAGCTGTGCGAGCAAGGCGACACAGAGCTGCTTCGGCCTCTGTCCAGACCGGTGTTCCTTGCCCCACCTGCAGCCACCTGTGTGCCTCAGAGTTTGGACTTCGGAGCCATACAGTAGGTGCATCCACAGATGATGGCACAGCGAGTCGTTTTCCTCGACACCCGAGAGACAACCAAGAACATAAAATCCTGCCTGAATTAAATATGCAGACCATGGAAGAGAAAGTGTGGTTTCCTTAGAAATGTTTTGTGCTCTCAGAGTGCTCTTAAGTTCTGTGTAGGCTATGCAAGGCCGTTAAGCACGAAAATCACTAGAATGGTTCTGAGTAAGCACAATTCAAGTCACGATGTCCCTATTTATTCCCCTCTTATGAATCGTGTAGGGAGATTATTAAAGGTGGGTCTATTCTTTTAACCCCCAGCCCACAGGGGGTCTATTCTGACCCCCAACCCACAGGGAGTCTATTCTGACCCCCAACCCACAGGGAGTCTATTCTGACCCCCAGCCCACAGGGAGTCTATTCTGACCCCCAACCCACAGGGAGTCTATTCTGACCCCCAACCCACAGGGAGTCTATTCTGACCCCCAACCCACAGGGAGTCTATTCTGACCCCCAACCCACAGGGAGTCTATTCTGACCCCCAGCCCACAGGGAGTCTATTCTGACCCCCAACCCACAGGGGGTCTATTCTGACCCCCAACCCACAGGGGGTCTATTCTGACCCCCAACCCACAGGGGGAGGAACAACTAGGGAAGTCCAGACTTGACTTGCTCTTACACTAACCAGCTCCAGCGATGCTGTAGTCAGTGGCCTTACATAGCCTCCTAAGGCTGATAGGCCAGAAGTCTCCACTCATTATCATTATCTTCTATGCGTTCAACTGGCACAGCTTCAAGCTACTGGGTGACCGGGCCTCTGTACCAGTGAATTCTATGTGCAGAAAACAGCTACAGCTGATCATGTCTCCCTTATTATTAACTCTTAACCTTTGCCCTGGTAGTTGCAGCATATGCTGCAACTGCAAGGTCGTGACTGGGCCAAACTTGTCAGTCACAGCATATGCTGCTAGGTCGTGACTGGGCCAAACCTGTCAGTCACAGCATATGCTGCTAGGACGTGACTGGGCCAAACATGTCAGTCACAGCATATGCTGCTAGGTCGTGACTGGGCCAAACCTGTCAGTCACAGCATATGCTGCAAGGTCATGACTGGGCCAAACATGTCA
The DNA here is from genome assembly GCA_034096865.1 of Theodoxus fluviatilis. Taxonomy (NCBI): domain Eukaryota; kingdom Metazoa; phylum Mollusca; class Gastropoda; order Cycloneritida; family Neritidae; genus Theodoxus; species Theodoxus fluviatilis. The sequence continues at coordinate 48,502 of JAWQFJ010004437.1, read as the reverse complement.
GTCACAGCATATGCTGCTAGGTCGTGACTGGGCCAAACATGTCAGTCACAGCATATGCTGCAAGGTCGTGACTGGGCCAAGCCTGTCAGTCACAGCATATGCTGCAAGGTCGTGACTGGGCCAAGCCTGTCAGTCACAGCATATGCTGCAAGGTCGTGACTGGGCCAAGCCTGTCAGTCACAGCATATGCTGCAAGGTCATGACTGGGCCAAACCTGTCAGTCACAGCATATGCTGCAAGGTCGTGACTGGGCCAAGCCTGTCAGTCACAGCATATGCTGCAAGGTCGTGACTGGGCCAAGTCTGTCAGTCACAGCATATGCTGCTAGGTCATGACTGGGCCAAGTCTGTCAGTCACAGCATATGCTGCAAGGTCGTGACTGGGCCAAGCCTGTCAGTCACAGCATATGCTGCAAGGTCGTGACTGGGCCAAACCTGTCAGTCACAGCATATGCTGCAAGGTCATGACTGGGCCAAACCTGTCAGTCACAGCATATGCTGCAAGGTCGTGACTGGGCCAAACCTGTTAGTGTTAGTCATGCCAAATGCGGCAGGTGATGCAGGTGAAGGTCGAGAAGGTCGTGAAATGTACTTTCCAAAAATTACCCCCAAATTCAGCATTAACATTTTCTTAAAATAATTACATAGATTTGTTCTTATATATATTTAATTGTGAGTATTTCTGGTATATGTTTTGCTATATTTTGGTGGTCAGGTAGAGCTGCGTGTGCTAAAGAAAAGGTTAGGATTCTTGTCCTTGACATGCAGCTTTTTTTTAAGGCGCCGACAGACCAAACAGTCCAAATGATGATGCCATGGTAAGGGTTATGAGAAGAGGGGCATAAGACTTAGTTCCCCATGCCAGAAATTGAATTGAAAATCAGAGGTCACTGGGGTCATCACCTATCCTGGTATCAGTTAAAGTTGCAGACAAGGTTTTAAAATAGCTTTAGAGCATACTGGATTTCCCTCCTTTCCTTCTTCCCCCTCCTCCTCTTCCCCTTCCTCCTCTACCCCTCAAACTTCTCCCGCCGCCCCCATCCCTCATCCCCAACATACACACACTCACACACACATACATACACACAAACACACATACTCACACACATGCGCACACACATACACACACACACATATACACCCACACATATACACACACATGGTTTTTTCCCCTGTGAACAAATGGTAGTTTTCATAAATAAGTAATGAACCGAGGGTGCAAATGGTAGTTTTCATAAATAAGTAATGAACCGAGGGTGCAAATGGTAGCGGCGTCTCTTCAGCCAAATCTATCTTGTCTTCCATTTGTGTATGTGTTTGTATGCATGCATATGTGTGCATGCATACATTTGTGCATATGTACATGTATGTGCATGTGTGTGTGCATGTGTGTGTGTGTACATGCATGCGTGTCTGTGTGCATGTGTCCGTGTGTGTTTGTGAGTGTGGTTTTGTGTGTATGCATATGTATGAATGTGCAAATGTGCATGTGTGTGTGTGTTTGTGTGTGAGTATGTGTGTTTGTGTGTGTGTCTGTGGTTGTGTATGTGTCTGTGGTTGTGTGTGTGTGTGTGTGTGTGTGTGTGTGTGTGTGTGTGTGAGTGCTGCTGCTGAAGTTGTCTGTCCTATCAGCCTTTGTAGGCTATGTAAGGCCATCGCCTCTCAATTCACTAAAACTTGTAAGTCTCAGTTTCTTTAGTTATTCGCCCTTCAAGAATCACCTAGGGAGACACAGTGGGTCTATTCTTACCCCCACCCAACAGGTACTACCCCCCACCCAACAGGTACTTAACTCCTCACCCAACAGGTACGCGTAGGTTTGTGTGAGTGTGCTTGTGTGAGTGAGCGAGTGTGTGTGTGAATGAAGCGGAGGATGCCACAGAATAAAAGAGGAAAGATTCCAGAAGGGATTGTGTTTGGTTGGAAAGTGAGTAAATAAAAGCACTTTTTACACCAAGATGTATTTTCAATCCTAAAGTATGTTCAATTTTTTCATCTATTATATCCCCATTGTGTGGTTTTCATGTTAAATGCATATTTAAACTCTGCACGAGTCTAATTTCCTCTGCTGTGGACCAACGACGTAGGCCTATCGAGTCTCAGCACTACTGCGTAGAACAGAAGGAACATCGAGAATCTGATGAGACCACTGAACTATCTATGATGATACCATTGTTTTCTATGTATCTCAGTGGATGAGACACGCATTGAGTAACGTCGGATGCAAAAAAACAAAACAAAGCGGTGGCAGGTGCAGCAGTTAATAACGTTCCTCATTCTGCGGACGCAAGAATGAACACGACAGCAATATAATATTCGAAAGCCGGAGTTTCACGTAACTTTCTAAAAGCATATAATGTGTTCAATAAGTACGAAATCATACTCAATATAACTCATAGTCATACCGCTTCAGTGCGGCTACTGCTCCTGGTGTTTCAGAGTCCTCGATGTGGAGGGTTCCACTGAGGTCGATCAAAACTCCCCTAAGTTTGTTCATCCTGCTGAAACGATTTATCCACCGAGCTCGCTACAATAGTGTTTTTAATGCGTGACGCGGAATACACACACACACAGAAGGGAGAACGATGGAAGTTGACACGAGAGTAATTAAAATGTAATAAAAATACGACTTGGGAAAAATCAAAGTGAGATATTATAGTCATATGCTTAAAATGGTAGATAAATAAATACTATTCGATTTTTATTTTTTAAATTGTTATAACTGCTGTGAACTATTCTGATGGTCTGAACATTGTTAGAAAATTTTCGTTCCATTATTTTAAGGTCCCTCTAAAGTTTCGTTGCACAACACGTGGACCACAGTTATGCCGCTTGCGGCATATGTGTCAAGCTACCTAGAGTGGTTGTAGGTGTACATAAATGATCAGCAAAAGTGTCGAGGTGTTGTGATCGCAGTCCCGGACGACCCATTACTTCTTCATCTGTATTTGCGATCCAAACCGTAAGTTTTCTGTGTTAGGTTTGGTTTTCGACGCGATCACAGCGATATCGTTGTGACTGAAGTCTGAAGAGTTCACACACGTATGTATTCTAGAGACATTCACAAAACAATCATAGTTCATACAGGTAAGTCGACGCGGGCCATTTAATTTTCTTTCAAGGAAGTTCCCGAAGATTTCTCGGAGGCATCAATTCTTGTGGAAGCGTTCCTTTGTACAATGATAAATACATACATGTATGTAGATTTTTATTCGATTGTAAATTAACGCACTCAACGACTACAAAAAGTCCCTGTGTTTGGAATAACGATTCGCAGACATCTGCTGTCGCTCGAATCGTTGCTGCTTTCGTCTTTGGGCAGTCGACACCCAGGAGTAAAGCCGGGTGCCTGCGCAGACAGCGATGGCATACTGCAATGCGATTTACCAACCCCAAATGCAACCATGTGCGAACATCGGGTTGTACAAGTACTCCAAGGGGAATGAAGATGGTGTGTGTCTTGTCTGTTTCTGTGTGTGCTGTCAGGTGCCAATTAAGGATTGATCAAGTGGCCCAGTGATCAGGGGGTGAAATGAAATGCAGCTTGAGTTGTATGTAATAGAATATATATATACATGTATGTATACACATGTATGTAGATGTTATAAATCACTATCAAGTATCATTGATACCTTTATAATGATTGACAAGAAAGAAGCAAGCTTGTACTAAGCTTATGAGGCCCCAGTGCAAGAAGAGACAGTTTGCTTGTGGTATATTGCAACTAGCACCTGTCTATTGTTCACAGCTGCTGAAGAGTGTATACTCAATGACTGTGCGGTGTTTATTTAACCCAAGATGTTTGATGTGGTCTGGACAAGTTCATAATGCCCTCCAAAGTACCAATCATGCACACCAGAATGCATGAGCAAGTTTGATTCTGAATCATTTAAGACTGGAAATGATGATCATTCTGTACATGTGCCTCTCTCTCTCTCTCTCTCTCTCTCTCTCTCTCTCTCTCTCTCTCTCTCTCTCTCTCTCTCTCTCTCTCTCTCTCTCTCTCTCACTCCTCTCTCTCTCTCTCTCTCTCTCTCTCTCTCTCTCTCTCTCTTCTTCTCTTCTCTCCCCCCCCCCCTCTCTCTCTCTCTTCTTCTCTTCTCCCCCCCCCCCCTCTCTCTCTCTCTCTCGTCCTCCTCCTCTCTCTCTCTCTCTCTCTCTCTCTCTCGCTCTCTCTCTCTCTCCTCTCTCTCTCTCTCCTCTCTCTCTCTCTTCTCTCTCTCTCTCTCTCTTTCCCCCACCCCTCCTCTCTCTCTTCCCCCCCCCCCCCATCTCTCTCCCCCCCCCCCCTCTCTCTCTCTCTCTCTCTCTCTCTCTCTTCTCTCTCTCCTCTCTCTCTCGCTCTCTCTCTCTCTCTCCTCCTCTCCTCTCTCTCTCTCTCTCTCTCTCTCTCTCTCTCCGTCGCTCTCTCTCTCTCTCTCTCTTCTCTCTCTCTCTCTCTCTCTCTCTCTCTCTCTCTCTGCTCTCTCTCTCTCTCTCTCTCTCTCTCTCTCTCTCTCTCTCTCTCTCTCTCTCTCTCTCTCTCTCTCTCTCTCTCCACTAGTCTCTGTCTTCGTTGTGTTGAATAATTTGGCCATGTTCATTCTTATTTGCATAAAATTTGCATTCTTTTTTTTCTCTCAGATTCTGACACCATGAATAGCAGATGCCACAAATACAGCAGATGGAAAACTCCAGCTGAAACAACCAGCCATGATGTCAGACGGAAGGTGAAGAGGAAGAAGAAGAAGAAGAAGAAGAAGCAAGCTGGTGGGTTACCAGTCAAACTGTGTAAGACACCTCTAGGGAAAGAGAAGAACTGCATGAAAATGAGAGACAGAGGGGAAAAGATTACCCCAAAAAACAGACGAGTTAAAAGATGTGTCAAGAGTGATCCTGGATGGACAAAGCAGGACATTACAGTTAGTCCCCATATATGTAAATCAATTCCCACTCCTAGTTCTGCACCAACTCTCTGTGATACTTCCAAAGCTTGGGTAGAGCGCTGTGACGCCAATGCTGTATTGTCCACTTTCAATGGACACCGACGCTTGCTAGAGACCGAAGAAGTACCAGATGCCAAGCACACTGTGACTACTGAAAATTCCTCAGGCTCCAGAAAAACACAGAAGACTAAAAGAAGTCTTGATGAAGAAATGTCTTGGACACCTCGGAAACGACAGAGACTCGCTGCGGAACTCTCTCTCCTTCTGAATGCACAACAAACTACTGATGAAGAAGTGCTGACCCCGAGAAAAGAAATTCCAACCAAGACCCAAAAAAAGAGAACGTCCCCGCTTCCAGAGGCTAGGAGCAGTTTGGAAGCCGAGGAGTTACTTGATGGTAAGTCAGACACTTGCAGTTGAACTTGTGGACTTCATGTTTGGACATGATGTCTTTGATGATAATGGTGGCGGTGGTAGTGGTAGCAGGCTGGTTGTGGTGGTGGTAGTGACTGTGGTGGTGATGGTAGTGCGGGTGGTGGTGATAATGGTTGTGGTGATGGTGATGATGGCTGTGGTGGTGGTGATGATGGTAGTGCTGGTGGTGATGGTCATGGAAGTGATAGTGGTGTTGGCAGTGCTGGTAATAGAATTTGCTGGTGGTAGTGGTGATGGTGGTAGTGGTGGTGCTGCTGGTGATGGCAGTGGTGGTGATAGAGGTGGTAGTGCTAATGATGGTGGTGGCAATGGTGATGATGGTGAATTAAAAAAATACTTCTGCTGCTTTCTTTCTGCTCTCCTTCTTCCCTTTTTCTCTTGCTTTTCCTTCTACTCCTCTTGATATTGCTGCTCCTGCTCCTACTGGTTTTCCTACTCCTGTACATACTCATTTTTCTGCTCCTACTGCTGTTACTCCTGCTTCTACTCCTCCTCTGCATCCTACTCCTCCTCTGCATCCTACTCCTCCTCTGCATCCTACTCCTCCTCTGCTTCCCACTCCTCCTCTGCTTCCTACTCCTCCTCTACTTCCTACTCCTCCTCTGCTTCCTCTCCTCCTCTGCATCCTACTCCTCCTCTGCATCCTACTCCTCCTCTGCTTCCTACTCCTCCTCTGCATCCTACTCCTCCTCTGCTTCCTACTCCTCCTCTACTTCCCACTCCTCCTCTGCATCCCACTCCTCCTCTGCATCCTACTCCTCTACTTCCCACTCCTCCTCTGCTTCCTACTCCTCCTCTGCTTCCTACTCCTCCTCTGCATCCTACTCCTCCTCTACTTCCCACTCCTCCTCTGCATCCCACTCCTCCTCTGCTTCCTACTCCTCCTCTGCATCCTACTCCTCCTCTACTTCCTACTCCTCTACTTCCCACTCCTCCTCTGCTTCCTACTCCTCCTCTGCATCCTACTCCTCCTCTGCTTCCTACTCCTCTACTTCCCACTCCTCCTCTGCTTCCTACTCCTCCTCTGCATCCTACTCCTCCTCTACTTCCTACTCCTCCTCTGCATCCTACTCCTCCTCTGCTTCCTACTCCTCCTCTGCTTCCTACTCCTCCTCTGCATCCTACTCCTCCTCTGCTTCCTACTCCTCCTCTACTTCCTACTCCTCCTCTGCATCCTACTCCTCCTCTGCATCCTACTCCTCCTCTGCTTCCTACTCCTCCTCTGCATCCTACTCCTCCTCTGCATCCTACTCCTCCTCTGCATCCTACTCCTCCTCTGCATCCTACTCCTCCTCTGCATCCTACTCCTCCTCTGCTTCCTACTCCTCCTCTGCTTCCTACTCCTCCTCTGCATCCTACTCCTCCTCTGCATCCTACTCCTCCTCTGCTCCTACTCCTCCTCTGCATCCTACTCCTCCTCTGCTTCCTACTCCTCCTCTGCATCCTACTCCTCCTCTGCATCCTACTCCTCCTCTGCATCCTACTCCTCCTCTGCATCCTACTCCTCCTCTGCATCCTACTCCTCCTCTGCTTCCTACTCCTCCTCTGCATCCTACTCCTCCTCTGCATCCTACTCCTCCTCTGCATCCTACTCCTCCTCTGCATCCTACTCCTCCTCTGCATCCTACTCCTCCTCTGCATCCTACTCCTCCTCTGCTTCCTACTCCTCCTCTGCATCCTACTCCTCCTCTGCATCCTACTCCTCTGCATCCTACTCCTCTGCATCCTACTCCTCCTCTGCATCCTACTCCTCCTCTGCTTCCTACTCCTCCTCTGCATCCTACTCCTCCTCTGCATCCTACTCCTCCTCTGCATCCTACTCCTCCTCTACTCCTCCTCTGCATCCTACTCCTCCTCTGCATCCTACTCCTCCTCTGCATCCTACTCCTCCTCTGCATCCTACTCCTCCTCTGCATCCTACTCCTCCTCTGCTTCCTACTCCTCCTCTGCATCCTACTCCTCCTCTGCATCCTACTCCTCCTCTGCATCCTACTCCTCCTCTGCATCCTACTCCTCCTCTGCATCCTACTCCTCCTCTGCATCCTACTCCTCCTCTGCATCCTACTCCTCCTCTGCATCCTACTCCTCCTCTGCATCCTACTCCTCCTCTGCATCCTACTCCTCCTCTGCATCCTACTCCTCCTCTGCATCCTACTCCTCCTCTGCATCCTACTCCTCCTCTGCATCCTACTCCTCCTCTGCATCCTACTCCTCCTCTGCATCCTACTCCTCCTCTGCATCCTACTCCTCCTCTGCATCCTACTCCTCCTCTGCATCCTACTCCTCCTCTGCATCCTACTCCTCCTCTGCATCCTACTCCTCCTCTGCATCCTACTCCTCCTCTGCATCCTACTCCTCCTCTGCATCCTACTCCTCCTCTGCATCCTACTCCTCCTCTGCATCCTACTCCTCCTCTGCATCCTACTCCTCCTCTGCATCCTACTCCTCCTCTGCATCCTACTCCTCCTCTGCATCCTACTCCTCCTCTGCATCCTACTCCTCCTCTGCATCCTACTCCTCCTCTGCTTCCTACTCCTCCTCTGCATCCTACTCCTCCTCTACTTCCTACTCCTCCTCTGCATCCTACTCCTCCTCTACTTCCTACTCCTCCTCTGCATCCTACTCCTCCTCTGCATCCTACTCCTCCTCTACTTCCTACTCCTCCTCTGCATCCTACTCCTCCTGCATCCTACTCCTCCTCTGCTTCCTACTCCTCCTCTGCATCCTACTCCTCCTCTGCATCCTACTCCTCCTCTGCATCCTACTCCTCCTCTGCATCCTACTCCTCCTCTGCATCCTACTCCTCCTCTGCTTCCTACTCCTCCTCTGCATCCTACTCCTCCTCTGCATCCTACTCCTCCTCTGCTTCCTACTCCTCCTCTGCATCCTACTCCTCCTCTGCATCCTACTCCTCCTCTGCATCCTACTCCTCGCTCTACTCCTCCTCTGCATCCTACTCCTCCTCTGCTTCCTACTCCTCCTCTGCATCCTACTCCTCCTCTGCATCCTACTCCTCCTCTGCATCCTACTCCTCCTCTGCTTCCTACTCCTCCTCTGCATCCTACTCCTCCTCTGCTTCCTACTCCTCCTCTGCATCCTACTCCTCCTCTGCATCCTACTCCTCCTCTGCATCCTACTCCTCCTCTGCATCCTACTCCTCCTCTGCATCCTACTCCTCCTCTGCATCCTACTCCTCCTCTGCATCCTACTCCTCCTCTGCTTCCTACTCCTCCTCTGCATCCTACTCCTCCTCTGCATCCTACTCCTCCTCTGCTTCCTACTCCTCCTCTGCTTCCTACTCCTCCTCTGCTTCCTACTCCTCCTCTGCTTCCTACTCCTCCTCTGCATCCTACTCCTCCTCTACTTCCTACTCCTCCTCTGCATCCTACTCCTCCTCTGCATCCTACTCCTCCTCTGCATCCTACTCCTCCTCTGCATCCTACTCCTCCTCTGCATCCTACTCCTCCTCTGCATCCTACTCCTCCTCTGCATCCTACTCCTCCTCTGCATCCTACTCCTCCTCTGCATCCTACTCCTCCTCTGCATCCTACTCCTCCTCTGCATCCTACTCCTCCTCTGCATCCTACTCCTCCTCTGCATCCTACTCCTCCTCTGCATCCTACTCCTCCTCTGCATCCTACTCCTCCTCTGCATCCTACTCCTCCTCTGCATCCTACTCCTCCTCTGCATCCTACTCCTCCTCTGCGTCCTACTCCTCCTCTGCATCCTACTCCTCCTCTGCATCCTACTCCTCCTCTGCATCCTACTCCTCCTCTGCATCCTACTCCTCCTCTGCATCCTACTCCTCCTCTGCGTCCTACTCCTCCTCTGCATCCTACTCCTCCTCTGCATCCTACTCCTCCTCTGCATCCTACTCCTCCTCTGCTTCCTACTCCTCCTCTGCATCCTACTCCTCCTCTGCATCCTACTCCTCCTCTACTTCCTACTCCTCCTCTGCATCCTACTCCTCCTCTGCTTCCTACTCCTCCTCTACTTCCTACTCCTCCTCTACTTCCTACTCCTCCTCTACTTCCTACTCCTCTGCATCCTACTCCTCCTCTACTTCCTACTCCTCCTCTACTTCCTACTCCTCTGCATCCTACTCCTCCTCTACTTCCTACTCCTCTGCATCCTACTCCTCCTCTGCATCCTACTCCTCTGCATCCTACTCCTCCTCTGCTTCCTACTCCTCCTCTGCTTCCTACTCCTCCTCTGCTTCCTACTCCTCCTCTACTTCCTACTCCTCCTCTACTTCCTACTCCTCTGCATCCTACTCCTCCTCTACTTCCTACTCCTCCTCTACTTCCTACTCCTCTGCATCCTACTCCTCCTCTGCTTCCTACTCCTCCTCTACTTCCTACTCCTCCTCTGCATCCTACTCCTCTGCATCCTACTCCTCCTCTGCTTCCTACTCCTCCTCTGCATCCTACTCCTCCTCTGCATCCTACTCCTCCTCTGCATCCTACTCCTCCTCTGCATCCTACTCCTCCTCTGCTTCCTACTCCTCCTCTGCTTCCTACTCCTCCTCTGCATCCTACTCCTCCTCTGCATCCTACTCCTCCTCTGCATCCTACTCCTCCTCTGCATCCTACTCCTCCTCTGCATCCTACTCCTCCTCTGCTTCCTACTCCTCCTCTGCTTCCTACTCCTCCTCTACTTCCTACTCCTCTGCATCCTACTCCTCCTCTACTTCCTACTCCTCCTCTGCATCCTACTCCTCCTCTGCTTCCTACTCCTCCTCTGCATCCTACTCCTCCTCTACTTCCTACTCCTCCTCTGCTTCCTACTCCTCCTCTGCATCCTACTCCTCCTCTGCATCCTACTCCTCCTCTGCATCCTACTCCTCCTCTGCATCCTACTCCTCCTCTGCATCCTACTCCTCCTCTGCATCCTACTCCTCCTCTGCATCCTACTCCTCCTCTGCATCCTACTCCTCCTCTGCATCCTACTCCTCCTCTACTTCCTACTCCTCCTCTGCATCCTACTCCTCCTCTGCATCCTACTCCTCCTCTGCATCCTACTCCTCCTGTTGCCCCTCTTGGTCCTTTTTTAAAATCTTCCTCCTCTTTTTCCTGCTCTGCCTTTTCCTCCACTCCTTGTCCTCCTCCTCCTCCTCCTACTCCTTTTAATACTCTTTTTTCCCTCTTTCTCCTCTTTCTCCTGCTCCACCTTTTCCTCCTGCTCCTTCTTCTCCTCCTTCTCCTCCTCCTACTCCTTTTTTTTTGTTGCTCTACCTCTACCTTCTGCTTATCTTTTCCTGCTTCCGCCTGCTCCTCCTCTTCCTCTACCTTCTGCTCCTTCTCCTACTCCCCCTCTTGCTCCTCCTTCTCTTTCTGATCTTTCTGCCTAAAGCCTTTTATCCTGACCATGTATCTAGCCAGTCTGAGAGTTTGTGTTCTTGTATAATTCAATATTCAGATCACATGGTTTGGAGTCACATGGCTAGTGCACATGGCTACTAATGGCCATGGCAAAGTATTTGATCAATTTTGAAGCAATTAATTGCATTTTTATTTTTGCATTTTGCTGTGCATGAACTGATACAGTGCATCCAAATGACAAATATACACTCAATTTTGGATTAAGAAACTTGTTTTACGTTGAATTTACTGAGAAACTGCAACATTATTGCGGACAAGAACAAAAATGGTAGTGAGGGGGATGTGGTCGATGATCCTGCTGTTGAAGATGGCTTGGACAGTAAACAAGTAGATGTGACTGATCAGTCAAGTACATCGAGAGAAAATGGACATTGTCATGTCATGTTGTAGTGAGTTGTGTAGGGCTTTGAGCAAGAGGTAGTTCAAATGGCCGCAGGTTGTAACTGAGAGCTCATTTGACACAGACACCCCAGACAACTATTCCCCAGTATCTTGGCCAGCATGAACTTACGTCTTTCCCAGAATCTTTCTCACTGGGGAAAAAGAAGTACAATAGACTTTGTCTTGAGGAAATTGTAGTTTTCACTTTAAACTTATGTTGTTGCAATAAACCTGTGTATGTTATGTGCACAAAAATGTTTCTGCTTCATTTTGGCCTACCTGGAATAAACTTATAAAGTCATGAATTATTTTCCTTTTTTGGGGAGGGTCTCACCTTTGGTATACAAATTATAACAAAATCCCCTGTTAATGATAGGTTATCTGCTCTTGATGACCTTAACATTCTGTTGGAGTTTGCAATCATTCTCCCTCAAGAAAATATATACTTTTTTATATTCATGTGGGTGTAATCTCTAACTTTTTTTCTGGACACACCTATTTTGTGAGAAAAAGAAAAGGGTTTAGAATAGTTCTGGGAGACAAAGGCTTAATCCATCTCTTATTTCTCCTCCTCCTCCTCCTCCTCCTCCTCCTCCTCCTCCTCCTCCTCCTCCTCCTCCTCCTCCTCCTCCTCCTCCTCCTCCTCCTCCTCCTCCTCCTCCTCCTCCTCCTCCTCCTGTCCCTTCTCTCCTTGCTCCCCCTGTTCCCTTCCTGTTCCTTTACTTAGTTATTCCTCTTCCTGTTCCTGCTCCTTCTCTTGTTCCTGCTCCTTCTCCTGTTCCTCCTCTTTCCTATTTTTCTTCTGCCCCCCATCTGCTTTCTGTTTCTTCCTCCTCCTCCTCCTCCTCCTCCTCCTCCTCCTCCTCCTCCTCCTCCTCCTCCTCCTCCTCCTCCTCCTCCTCCTCCTCCTTCTTTAGGCATGGGAATTGTCCTCGGATTTCCGCAAAAATACAGTTTCCTCGCCGTGAAAAATTAACTATGTCAGCAAAAATAAAATAAAAATAAAGAGCTCAAAACAAAATAATTACACTGCCAACGGAAACAGCAAATGTGAATCACTTGATGCCCGCCTCCGATTCACGCAATCAGCAAGCCAAGAGGCTTGTTCAGGAGGCGCAGCGCTGCAAAGCGCTGCTCAGCGCTGCATGTGATTCACTCCTGAACAGCAATTTTGGGGCATGATTCACTCAGTGCTGAGCAGCGCTGTGAATCACCAATCCGAGATGATTCAGACGATTTTGCATCATATTCAAAATGGCGTCTTCGATCCCGCACTGGCCGTCGATGAGTAAAATAACCTTCAGAAACATCATTTTGGGACTGGAATGAGCTTAGCATGTGTGACTGAGCAAGTGATATTTTCAATGACAGTTGTACCATTTTGAGTATTAAAAAAAACTGAAATTGTTATAAACTTGTTAGATGAGCTGTGAAGGGAGAGGGAATGATTGGTGTGTGTGTGTGTGTGTGTGTGTGTGTGTGTGTGTGTGTGTGTGTGTGTGTGTGTGTGTGTGTGTGTGTGTGTGTGTGCGCGCGCGTGTGTGTGTGTGTGTGTATCTCAATGTGTGTGGTGTGTGTGTGTGTGTGGTGTGTGTGTGTGTGGTGTGTGTGTGTGTGCGTGTGTGTGTGTGTGTGTGTGAGAGAGAGAGAGAGAGAGAGAGAGAGAGAGAGAGAGAGAGAGAGAGAGAGAGAGAGAGAGAGAGAGAGAGAGAGAGAAAGAGAGAGAGAGACTTTGCGAAGGTTCACAGCACACCAAATGATATATCATATAGGCAAAGTAAGGTGCAAGTGATTTTCCAGGTTACTTGCCCTACAGGGCAAGTGAATAAAAAATTGAATTTTGACCTGTGCTAATTAATGCAGTACAAATAAATGAAATATGAATGTTATTATACTGAGCACTCTAGTCTATGCTTGCTGGCTGCAAGACATCACCAGCAAAAGAAGGCGATAGATAACACATGATTTATGCTTGAATGTGTATTATTTCAATAGAAAACATGATAACATCCCTAATTTGGCCACTACAATTTGCAGCTCCCTTGAGCAACCTATCCTGAATGTTTTTTATGAGCTTGTGACGTGGACAATCTTTACAAGGTGAGATCAACCTGACATGCAGCAGACACATACAGCAGTCGTGCAGTTTCTTCAGGCATTTTGGCATTTACAGGCTTTCGCAGCACTTTCTGTAGAAATCAACATGGGTGACATGGAATGCCCTACATGCCTAACTCCGATCATGCTTTAAGTTGGATGCTTTTAGACAAGATCTAAAAATGCTTCTCTTTGCCAAATACTACAAGTGACTCCTGATAATTATGAGTGCGCTGCGGGCAAGTCAGTAAAGTTGGAACCAACACTTTACAAGTGGTGATGATGATGATGATGATGTTGGGAACCAGCGGTCAACAAGTGATGATGATGATGTTGGGAACCAGCAGTTTACAGGTGATGATGATGATGATGATGATGATGATGATGATGATGATGATCATGATGATGATGATGATGATGGGAACCAGTGGTCTACAAGTGATGATGATGATGTTGGGAACCAGCAGTTTACAAGTGATGATGATGATGATGATGATGATGATGATGATGATGATGATGATGATGATGATGATGATGATGATGATGATGACATTGCAGAACCTCACGTTGTCAGGGAGAGAGAAAAAGGTATTCAGATCATACATAATGTATGCGTTTTTACTTGGTGGCTGTGGTTTGTGGTCCAATCATGGCATGATTGATGAAGTCTCTTGTAGTGCTTATGCTTGGTACGACTGCCAGCATCCGACTACAGGCTTATATGAGTCTCCTCACAGTATGGCTGCTGATGTCTTTCTGTTGAGGTGCTTCTTTTCCATATGGTAGTAGCTGCTAGACTCTCTCCTCGTCAGATGAAACCTGTGGTCGTACAGCTTTTGGGGCTTGCTCCAGTAGCTTGACCATTTGGGATCTCTTCCACTAATGACCCACACTAGTGGACTCGTCTGAGGAAAGGGGTGCGGATCCTGCTCCGCTAGCGGGTCACGGCATCCGATTGGCTGTGTTTCTGCATAGGCGTTAATACTCGAAAAAGAGTCAAATAGCCTTGACGACTACTGCCAAAAATAATGATATTCATTGTAACCCAATTCAACTGAAAGTGCATTGTGTACACCTGTTTGTCAATTATTCACACTTTATTGTCATTCTGTGGGCGATATAACCATCAAAGATTGCTTGTTAGCTAGCGAGCACATAATACTTTGGTTGTCATTATGTGTGGGAGTCACTGCGAATTAAACGACCAACAGCGCACTCCTTTCCTGGGATGAGTCCACTAGTGTGACCCATCAGTGGAAGTTATTCCGGAACTTCCCCCATCACATTAAAAATTAATTAGATAAATGAGAAGAAAGAAAAAATCCTGTCACAGTAGACAACTTACTTGCCAGGCCAACATCACCGTCTGAACTGCAGTCTGTCCCACCCTCCATGTCCCACGTGACTCGTTGGGAACTCCTTGGCATTTTGTTGTGCTAGTTACAGTCACAAAGAAATTCTGAAGATGGTTGCATCCACAAGTTCAATTTTGCCTTGCTCGCTGTCATCATTGGGGTCACAGAAGGGCAGCAGACAAAGAAAGTACATGTACATGACTGAGAAACTACGATGACCGGTCTTTCAGTGTCGAGTGACTGAGACTGGAATCGGCCTCCTGAGTTTCAGAGGTTTTCAAGTGTCGTGAACTGGCAACACTGCAGGATTTCGTGCAGTCACTTCGAGACATCAAAAAATCATCACCTCAAGAGAGCAGCGCCATCGACCAACACCAGCAGCGACCGAGTTCCAGTGTCCCCACTGCCACAGACTCTGCGCCTCCAGACTGGGGTTGTGGAGCCACATGCCAACTCACAGATAAATTGCTGTGTCGGAGCGCTTCTTTCGGACAAGAAACGGGCCAACAAGCAAGCAAGCAAACAGTTAATTAAGCACATAGAAACGTCTTGAAGCTACTAAGGAACGAATGAATATAATGGAATTTTACGGCATGCCAGCCTTTTGGCTATATATAATGCCATTCATCAGTAAAGTCACTAGGGCTGGTTAGAATAAGCACACAAGTCAAATGTCGATTTCTCTTGCTATTTGCCTCTTAGGAATCTTAGGGAGACGCAATGGATGTATTTTTATCCCCAACCCACAGGGCCTGCCCTTAGGATGACGTCATAGTAGATGGCGCATCTAGTGGCAACAGATCCTGCCGTTGTCATGACAACACACCCAGAATTCTGACACGTGACATTTACCTCCATAACGTATGGGAAACAGGAAACTGCAAGATCAGTGTGGCTGCCACAACTAGTTCTACAAATTGTAGCAGTTTTCTAAAGACAGCAGCTGATTGAAGAAGAACACATTGTGATAAAAATGGGAGTGTTGATGAAACTGTAGCAGTGCAATAAGTCCATGAAAAAAGAGGAGGGAGAGGCAATGGGAATCATGATGATGAGGAGGAGAATTTAATAATAATAATAATAATGTGTGGATTTATATAGCGCCTTACCATGAGTTAAGACATGCTCAAGGCACATACATAAACAACCATTACAATATATATACAATAACAGTCAATCACATCAAAGGTATCAATAAACTTAATAACATAGGAGTCAGACATTCACTTCAGGCGTTCGACAAACTGATGTACAGCGTCACCGCTTAACCATGAAACTGGGGAGAGGGGGAAGAGAGACAGGAGGGTGGTAGGGGGCTTAGGCAAGCTAGTACAAAGAGAACAGTGAGTGGAGGAAGATGAAGAAACTTAGACAGGATTCGGGAACGATTTCAAGAAGAGGTGAGTTTTGAGAGCAGAGCGAAAGGTCG
>JAWQFJ010004437.1:22500-27500 GCA_034096865.1 Theodoxus fluviatilis | reverse complement strand
ATGCAATAATCTGAAAATCGCTAACGGTATTTAAAATAATTTATGCAACTAGGCTTGGGACGACTAGTCACGTGTAAAGAACATTACACGTCATCGTTTGTCACGTGATATGAAATAACGCCATTTGCTTAGCTGGTTGGTGAAGTAAACACTGTTGGATCCACTGTTGAACACAAATCTTTCCGCTTTTTTTTCTCTTTTTTTTCTTTTCTTCATGAAAACTGTTTCAGTAAACGTTTATGTTTTTATGTTCATGGATCTGTAAAAAAAGCATCTAAAAGCATATTTTTCTCATTTAATTTTCATTCCTTTCCCCCCTCAACGCCAGAAACTTTTTACGTGCAGATGTTATATTCTACAGTTCTACAATATTTCCTGCTACAGGACACAATTGAGCGCATGTTTTTTTTGGTCATATCAAACGATTTTATTATCTTTAAATTGTGGCCGTTATTTTGCTTTGTTTGTGGGGTTGGATTTTTTTTTTCCTGTACCAATATGATGAATATCGCCAAACGTAAAGATAGTTACGAAGATAAAGGTTGACAAATTGAAATATGCTGGGAAATGTATGTGAATTACCGTATTATCTTTTCCTTTATGTTGGTTTAGTCATTGTAACTGTAAGCAGGAGGTTTGGGGACAATGGTGTAATCTTTTATCAATATTATTATTATCATTTTATTTTAAATACATCGTTTCGATGAAAACGCGGGTCGCTGATCTCTGAGATGTTAGGTTTAGAATTAAAATTCATTTCGCGTAAAAAGGAATGGTTAATTGTGTTAATTGCATTTTACACAAAATTAACTGTGATAATTGTCAATGATCGCCAAGGAAAATCAGTGCGATGAGAGTGACGCAGCCTGAAAGGATATGGTTTAATTTACAGTTTTCGATTTGAGGTTAACCTCGCGATGACGTTTTTTGCGAACCTCTTTGCGAATGCCCAAACCATACGTTTTCAATATAGAAATTCACAGAATCCATCTCGGTTGTGCACAATGGACTTGTTTTATAAAAGGCCAGAAAGTGAAATCATCTTGTTAGTCGTATTTCTGTCAGACTGCTTCGATCGAAAGTCTCTAGAGCAGAAGTTGACCTTTGCAGTCTGATTCAAAGGCAGTGGTCGTTTGACTTCTGTGCCATGTGATGTGTTTACTGCTGCCAGCATCGCCTTCAAATCGCTGACTCGATCCATTATCTGAACTTGAGATTTGTAGGCACGTGCTAATCTCCTGACAGTGCAGTGTTTGAGAGTT
Organism: Theodoxus fluviatilis; assembly: GCA_034096865.1. Taxonomy (NCBI): domain Eukaryota; kingdom Metazoa; phylum Mollusca; class Gastropoda; order Cycloneritida; family Neritidae; genus Theodoxus; species Theodoxus fluviatilis. The sequence goes on along the minus strand of JAWQFJ010004437.1, from coordinate 26,238 downwards.
GTGGAATGCGTCATGTATAAAGACTACTTGTGGGGAAATGTAGCGTCCGGTAATGGCGTTATGACGTCAAATACGCGGCAATGGATCTGCACGCACAAGTATGTGTATTCAAATGAGGTCTTCAACACGATGCCTTGGACATGCTCTTGTTGTGGTTGGTATTATTTGCTTTCTTTTCTTGAATCGCCCGTAGAATTCCACACCATTCGAAATTATGAAAATCGTAACACGTCACTTTTTTTCTACTAGTCAAAATGTCCCTTTAGGCTGTACTCGCCGTGCAGTTCGGCATTCGGGCATCGTCCTTTTACAGCACACTCACACTTTTACTATCGTTTTTTTTCTGTTGGCCTTCGATGCTACATAAATCTGCAAGGAAATTCTGTCTCTTTTCACTGACCAGATGCCAGTATGTCGTCTGCTCCACCCTCGCATGCAGCGCAGTGGACAAAAAGTCCACCTCTCCCAGCTATCGAAGTTCCACGCCCGCTCTCTGGAATTCCACCGCCGGAAGAATACGTTGCTCTAGACTGTGAATTTGTGGGAGTCGGACCAAACAATCTGAACGCCCTAGGTAAGTGTTTTCTTACATTCTCAAAATGTATGAGTGACGAAACAGTTTCTTGTACGTAGTTGTAGCATCTCCCTCTTTGTGAAGAAATGATAAGCGAAACGTTAATACAATGTAGGTCTATTTTATTTAAATGGATTACTGAAACCTATGGTTATGTGACATAGGCGTCTTGTCAATTTCCTGTTGCATAATACAGAACAAAAGAACTTCATTTTAGGCAGGTAAAGAATGAGGCAGAGAGAGAGGGGAGGGTGTGTGTGTGTGTGTGTGTGTGTGTGTGTGTGTGTGTGTGTGTGTGTGTGTGTGTGTGAGTGAGTGTGTGTGTGTCTGTGTGTGTGTGTGTGTCTGTGTGTGTGTGTGTGTGTGTGTGTGTGTGTGTGACTGTGTGTGTGTGTGTGTGTGTATGTGTGTGTGTGTGTGTGTGTGTGTGTGTGTGTGTGTGTGTGTGTGTGTGTGTGACTGTCTGTGTGTGTGTGTGTGTGTGTGTGTGTGTGTGACTGTCTGTGTGTGTGTGTGTGTGTGTGTGTGTGTGTGTGTGTGTGTGTGTGTGTGTGTGTGTGTGTGTGTGTGTGTGTGTGTGTGTGTGTGTGTGTGTGTGCATGTGTTTGCTCATGCATGGACAGTTGATACATTGTAAACAGAAACATATACTTTTGTTTATTCCACTTTTGCCTGATCTCACAGTAACCTCAGTAATGATATTTTAAAGTTTGTTGTGTTTTTAAATCAAGAAGCATTCATATTCATTACTTTTTTATTGTCTTGCACAGATCATTCTTATCAATGATTAGGAAATGTCCAGGTATAGAGCATTTATTTGATTTTTAACCCCCTTTTAATTTATTTGTTCTGTTCCTTACCGTTCAGTTTATGTCTTTCCTTCTTTTCAAAAATCATATCTTATTGAATTAGGCAAAAACAGCTCTTTTTGACCTCTAAATGAATGAGTTTCTGTTTTGTTATATTTTTTCTGCTTCTAAATAGCGTATCCTGTTTCATTCCTTTTAATTTTTTATATATAAAAGGCACGATTGGCATACTTATGTGATTGTGTATAACGCAACACCAGCAAGCCATAATCATGTTTGATATTTTTATTCATTGAGTTGCACCTTTTTATCCCCTTCACTTTGATTTTGCAAGTTTTTTTTTCAGTAATATTTTAATCCTTGTTTAAATTTTTCCCCAGAGAAAATCCCAATGCTAAAGGGGTGTGTGTAATTTTGGTGATCAATGACATTTCAAACACAGACAAAGCCATTTTTACTGCTATCATAATCCTCCAGAACAAGCAGTCAGTTTTCAAGCAGATTTCTGATTTCTGTTAGAAAACAAATAATTTCTCTCTTTCTGCCTGCCTGTATGTCTTTCTGCCTTCCTGCCTGTCTGCCTACCTGTCTGTCTGCTTCCCTGCCAGCCTTACTGCTTGCCTGCCTGTCTGACTACCATATATTTACTCTGTGTGTGTGTGTGTGTGTGTGTGTGTGTGTGTGTGTGTGTGTGTGTGTGCATGTGGTCAAAAGTACGGAGGTGAGCAGAGAGCTGTTACATGAGTTCCTAAAAGTAAACTTTATGAAAACTTAACAGTTTTGCATGAATATGGTAGGATTTGTCATGAGAATCAACTACACAACACATAAATTTAAGATGATGCTTTGTTTGGTTGCATTTTTGAAAAAAGATTTTAAGTCTGTTCACAACATTAACACCGTCACACATTTCAAACACACACTGTATAAACTTTAAAAAGTGGAAATCTTTATTATTACATCTTGAGAACTCACCACATGAGTCAAAACTGTCATACACATTACAAATTTGAACTGAAAACTAGTAAACAAAGACTTTAGAAAAGATAATAACGAGTCTGTTCACAACATAACGCCACAACACAATTCCTCATTGAAAGTCATGCTTTAAGCATTAAATATGTCAATTTTAGTATTAAACAGTTTTTAGATGTATTCTAAATGTAACAAACACATATTTAAAGAAAAGCAATTGCATTGGGAATGTATATATCATTAGATACATACTTCAGTCTTTTGACCATTTTAAATGGTTACATTTTTTCCATTTAAGCACATCTGTTGGACCAATGTACTTATTCTCACAGTCCAAGTTTAGCAATGGACATCAGAAAACTTAAAAGTGAAGTCAGAAAATAAAAATAATTGAATATACTCTTTGTAAACCCCAAAAATTGAATTCTGATCAATGTCTGTTCACAACATTACACCGTTACAAACTTTTTTTAAAATAAAAAGTGACAAATTTTAAATTCTGAATCAGGAACAATGTTTCAGAAGGTGCATAAGGAAGACAGCTACATTTTGCACTCCTTCCCATGCACACCATTCTCTTATTACGTGCAGTAAAAAAAAAAGTGCGTGTTTGTTCATAACATAACACCATTTTGTTCACAACATAACACAAAACCAATTTTTAAAAGTGTGATGAAACAGTTCCTGATCACCAAAACATTCAATTTAACAAAACTGAATATTCTGTCAACATTGATGTATTCATTAAAACTTAAAATAGCCATTGAACATTTGTTGCTCTTGTAATGCACTTTAATGGTGTAATGTTATGAACTGGATGGTGTATTGTTATGAACTACATGAAAGATCTAGAAAAACAAAATTTTAGTTTGATTCTTGTACAAGAATGTTTATAGTAATAATACATGTAGAATCAAATGGTGGTTTGGTTTAATTATTGTTTGGCCTTCTGTATATAGCTAGATAAGTTTGTTTGCAACATTACACACACAGGTGTGTGCGTAATGTTGTGAACAGAGTGTGTTTTTCTAAAAATGTGCCTAAATGGAATCTTGAGAGTGTGTCTGTGTTCAACAATGTAGAACTTAACCAGAAGGTTTTAATTCTTTATCCCCACCAAGTTTTAAAGTTGATTTTTGTGGTTTTTGGATGTTCACAACAGTAACACCATTCTAAATTCCACTTGCCATTGTTTTCCTCACTAAAAGTACATGCAGAGTGTGATTTCAGTCCTGACAAAAAGACCACAGCAAAGCTGAATAATCAATAGTCCTATTTACCAACAACTTGATAACATAATAATGCACACACCATCTGATTTTAGCGGTTTTCCCTCAAAATTGAGCACTTTGGTCTGTACACAACTAATAAGGCCCAGAA
>JAWQFJ010004437.1:0-20000 GCA_034096865.1 Theodoxus fluviatilis | reverse complement strand
GACATGGTCTTTATATGAGATGTTCAGAATCTTGCAGTAGCATCTCATTTCCAGGGCTTGTATCCATCTCTGTAGTTCAGATGTGAGTGTCCAGGACTCGCATGCATACAAGAATACGGAGATGGCCAGCGTGCGCATGAGCCTGATCTTCGACGCAAGAGTGATATTTCTGTCACGCCATATTGGCTTCAACTTTGCCAATGCTGCTGTTTGTGCTATCCTGGACAGTATCTCTGGTTTGGACCCTTCATCAGTCACCATAGATCCCAGGTATTTGAAGTTGTTCACAGCTTCCAGTTTTTGGCCCTTCACTTTGATTTCCATTTTGAAACCCTGAGGATTGTCTGTCATCACCTTGGTCTTCTCGGCGCTGATCTCCATGCCATATGCCTGTGAGGTCTTGTCCAGGTGCTCGACAAGACTAGTCAGCTCCTCTTCACTTCCTGCTAATCCATCAATGTCATCAGCAAAACGTAAGTTGGTGATCTTTCTGCCACAGATGCTGATTGATCCTTCGTGGTCTGCTAGGGCTTCAGTCATTATCCTTTCGAGGAAGAGGTTGAAGAGTGTGGGGGAGAGTAGACAGCCCTGTCTGACTCCGACCGTTGTCCTGAACCATTCGCCTGTGGTACCATTGAACAGGACTGCGCTGGTCGCTCTGTCATAGAGAGGTGTCGACGACTTTGATGATCTTGGAGCTGATGATGTAGCTTCTCATTGTGGCCCACAGCGCAGCATGCCAGATCGACTCTGTCAAATGCTTTCTTAAAGTCTATAAAGACATGGTACAGATCTTGTTGGTGTTGTAGGTGTTTCTCACACAGGACTCTCAGATTAAAGATCTGTTCGGTGGTGCTCCTACCTGGTCTGAAACCTGCCTGCTCTTCAGCAATGATTTTCTCTGCCTGAGGTTGTAATCTGTTCAGCAGTACTTTCAGCATGACCTTGCTGGGATGGCTGATGAGGCTGATTGTGCGGTAGTTCTGGCACAATTGCAGGTTTTCTTTCTTAGGCAATGTAATCACTTGGGACTGTGTCCACGGGGTTGGCCAAACCCCCATCTGCCAGATCTTATTGCAGATCTTTGTAAGTGCATTGATCATTGCGTCGCCTCCTGCCTGGATGAGTTCCCCTGGAATGTTGTCAACCCCAGCTGATTTCCCTTTCTTGAGGGACTTAACCGCTGTCTCCACCTCTTCTAGAATAATTGAGTAGTTGTCTTCCTCGGTAGTCTGAGGACAGTTCAGTACTTTATGATCTCCTTTGGTGTCATAGTTGTACAGCTCAGAGCAGTGTGAAACAAGTGTAAATATTCACAGATATGTGCAACAGAATGTCATTACATTTTTCAAAAAGGTCATGGAAAGGTGTTGAAATTAATTTCTTGGAAGTCTGCAGGAACCATGTATATCTGCATTTCTCTGTGAAGGAAGTTGGGAATCCCTTCCACTGATGGGCCACACTAGTGGACTCGTCCAAGGAAAGGGGCTCGATGATGGTCGTTTAATTACTATTGACTCCCACACAGAATGACAACCTAATGATTATGTGCTCGCTAGCTCACATATGCAATCATGGAAGGTTATTCTGCCCACAGAACGACAATGAAGTGGGAATAATTGACAAACAGGTGTACACATGTACAGTGCTCTTTCAGTTGAATGGGGTAATGATGGATATCATATTTGTAGAAGTTGTCAAGGCGATTCGGCTCTGTTTCAAGCATAAAAGTCTATGCAAAAACGCTCCCAATCAGATGCCAATAACTAGCCAAGAACGCCAGGCTTTCTGTAAGCTGAATTTTATCTCTACCTTTCTCTACATGCATATATATACTGTGCGCAGCCGACTGTTGATTCATTGTGAGACATCACTCAATTTGTATGGTTTTCTGTTGATTGTTTACCTGTAAATAGGATCCACAGTATTCTTGCGTGTTTCCTTGTGATACCGACCTATGTCGGCATTTCAGAACGTAATTGTTTCAATCTGTTCAAAATGTTAATGTAAAGACAAGCAAAAGTATGGATAATGAATGTTAACGTTGAACTCACTTCATGACCAAAACGTATTGTTGAGAAGAACTGATTCTCTTGCAAACTGCGCATGTGAAGAACTTGCATCCAAATTTTCCATGTTGCCAAAGTTTTCAACAGCCAATCTGCAAAAAATGGGGGGGAAAGACCTATTTTTGACTCACATGCGAAGCAAAAGTGAGTCTATGTACTGAGCCGTGTCGTCCGTCCGTCCGGGCGTCCGTCCGTCCGTCCGTAAAAAACTTAAACGTAGGATTTTTCTCGGAGACTATTAAGTCTATCAACACCAAATGTGGCATGATGGTGTATGATGACAAGGCCTCAAAAAACATACATAGTGACTTGACCTTGCTTCAAGGTCAAGGTCACAGGAGCCATAAATGTGGTCTCAAAAACAGTCATTTTTCACATTTTCCCAATTTTCTCCCACGTTATTGAGAATGGCAACCTTAGCTACAAGTGATATATAGGTCAAATCAAGCCCTATCTTTTGATACCAGTTTGGTTGACCTTGCTTCAAGGTCAAGGTCACAGGAGCTCTTCAAAGTTGGATTGTATACATATTTTGAAGTGACCTTGACCCTGAACTATGGAAGATAACTGTTTCAAACTTAATAATTATGTGGGGCACATGTTATACTTTCATCATGAGACACATTTGGTCACATATCATCAAGGTCAAGGTCACTTTGACCCTTATGAAATGTGACCAAAATGGGGTAGTGAACCACTAAAAGTGACTATATCTCATGGTAGAAAGTGCCAATAAGCACCATTGTGCTTCCTATGTCTTGAATTAACAGCTTTGTGTTGCATGACCTTGGATGACCTTGACCTTGGGTCAAGGTCACATGTATTTTTGTAGGAAAAATGTGTAAAGCATTTCTTTGTGTATGATGTCATTGGTAGGTTTAGTTGTTTGACCTTGACCTTGAAGGTCACCTGAAGGTCAAGGTCATATAAAGGTCAAGGTCAAGCATGTGAGTCGTATGGGCTTTGCCCTTCTTGTTTAAACAATCAGTCAGCGGCTGGCTTCTCGTGGTATTTAATCAGGGTCCATTTTACTCACCATCTTTGTAAAATGCTTTATATTTCTCTACTGTCCAACTTTAGATTTCGGTCACTACATCCTAAGCCTGTTTTTATGAGTGAATAGTGAAAACCCCTTATCTGCCCAAGTTTAATCTGGAACCTGAGTTTTGGCAAGGCTTTTATTTGCCCAGAATTCTCCCTTCGTTCCTTCTCCACCCTGCCCCTCCCTTCCTTGTCTCTCTCTAGCCCTTTGGGCCCGGCCCCCTCCTCCCCTGGCCCGCCCCCCACTCCCACCCCAAATTTGTTTCAGATAACATTGCCACAAAAAAAAAGAATAGGTTGAAAGAAACATTTTTTTCCTTCAAAGAAACATTGTTGCTTCATTATAAACATGTAAGAACAATGATTTGTTTACATATAACTGATGTCTCATACACTAGGAAAATAATGTTTCGACTTTCATTCACATAAAATTTAATTAACATTGATTTTATTTTTTGTAAAGAATTTATTCATTTTAGGTGTTTGCTCTGTGTGTGTGTGTGTGTGTGTGTGTGTGTGTGTGTGTGTGTGTGTGTGTGTGTGTGTGTGTGTGTATGTGTGTGTGTGTGTGTGTGAGTGTGTGTGTGTGTATGAGTGTGTTTCTTTTTTTCCAGCAGCAGAAAATAGGGCAAGATCAGCAGCAAAATTTAGGGTTCAGTCGGGTGATCAGAAACAAACAAGTTTTTGGGGGAGTATGTTAGCTCTCCCGTTTTCCTTTGAAAGGTGCTCAGCATGAACTTCTCTGTGTGCATATGTGGCTGCTGCCTTATGCCATGCTCCCATGGCTGGTTGTCGTGGGGCTTGGAACTGTTTTTATCGTTGAGTTGCATCCTTGGGCAAGGCACTTAACTCTCGTTGCCTCTCCCTACCCAGGAGTCAAACTGGAGTACCTGTGAGGGCAGAGGCGGCACTCTGTGGTGTGATGAACGCCATATGTCTCTGTGACGCAGAATCTGGTCAGAATACTCCCCAGGGAGTGAAGATGGTGCTGGTGCCTACATATTTGCATCCTATGTGTCTGTCACTGTCTCGTCATGTGTCGCCAGTACAGGATTGATCAGGAGGCCCAATGATCAGGGGGAAGAGTGCAAATCAGTTTTGAGGTTAGGCTCTTGAAGCAGCAATGCCTTCTGGTCTGTTTCCAGCATCGGATTGTGATTGGTCACGCTGTGTTCAACGACTTCCGCGTGATGAACCTGGAGCATCCGCAAACCCACATCCGAGACACTTCGCAATGCCAGCTCCTGCAAATGCGGATGGACCGACAGGGAATTCTGAGGGCACGCTCTCTTCGGGACATGACTCAGGCCCTGCTGGGTGAGTCAGCTTGATTTATTTAGTAAACAGGATTGACAGGTTGAGAAAGCTGCTATTAAGAAGATTGTGTGTGTGTATGTGTGTGTATGTGTGTGTGTGTGTGTGTGTGTGTGTGAGTGTGTGTGTGTGTGCGTGGCTGTGTGTGTGTGTGTGCGTGTGTGTGTGTGTGTGTGTGTGCGTGGCTGTGTGTGTGTGCGCGTGCATGTTGTCATGTCATTGACATTGTACTAACACCCACACAGTCACGCAGAGGGGAAAATACGTCACAGATGTTCACCTTATACATGTACATTCATACTCATTCATGCACACACTGGATATCTATACAGGGCAATGACGAAGGGGAGCTGCTGATAGGTAATTACAAGATATTGATAAGCCTGATTTCTCCCATCCTAGGGATTGAACCATGGCACAGCACCTCGCCTCCACAACCATCCATCATGTTTACTACATAGATCACCAGCTCCTGGCAGCCCCATCTCCAGTAGTCTCCCCTCCTGCATGAGTTCATAGTCAGCTCCTCAACCTCTACTCGCCTATTGAAAGCAAGTCTTTTTACTGATGGATTTAAGCGAGCAAGCATTACCGCTTGATTATATGTGAGGCACAGTGCCATTGTTCAATCCTTGGATTGGGAGAAATCTGGATTATTAATACCCTGTTAACTTGTTTGTTTGTTTGCAAGTTAATGTGTGTGTGCATATGTGTGTGTGTGTGTGTGTGTGTGTGTGTGTGTGTGTGTGTGTGTGTGTGTGTGTGTGTGTGTGTGTGTGTGTATTCAGGTGTGTGTGTGTGTGTGCCTGAAGAGTGGGTGATGTGAACTGTGACTGTGAGGTTGAGTGATGCGAGCTGTGACTATGTGACCAAGATTGATGTGACTTTTGACGGAGGATTGGAGTAATGGGAACTGGGACTATGAAGACTTGTAGTGCTGTGAACTGTGACAGGAAGGACTAGGAATGGTGTGAACTATGTCTGTGCCAACAAGGATGAACATGTGAGAGTGTGCGTGTATGTGGGGGGGGGAGGTTATGCGTTGATGATCGTGTATGTATGCTATGTGAATGTGGTTGTTGATGTGCATGCCTGTCTCTTGTTGGTCTTTCCTGTGATTGTGTTGTGATGCAGGATGAAGAACATGATTTGGGGGGGGGGGGGGGGGGGGCTTGTACATGTATTATGGTTGAAGAAGATGGGTATTTGTGATTGCGTGACGATGGTTGTTTGATGTGCATGCTTGTGTCTTTTGTTCTTTCTGTGAGTACTTGTTGCGATGTAGAATGTTATTCTATTAAATTGAATTGCCTAATTGCCTAGGATGTAGCGCTAAATGTGTCCTATCTTATTGTGTCTTTCTGTTTACTATATCTGATGCGTGTATTCAGTATGCAATTTACGAAGTTACATGGGGTTATTACATTTGTTAGAGTAAAAAACTATGATACAATTGCATGCTATCTTATTTTATGGCCTATGATTAGTGTGTGGACTCCATAACTTGAGCGCTGTGATTGAGTTAATTAATGTTGAACTTCTTGTACGTTTCTGTTTTTGTATGTATGTATTAATTATTTGCCACCGACAAAACAAATTTCCTTGTACAATAAGGACAATAAAGTATCTTGTATCTTGTATCTGTGTGTGTGTGTGTGTGTGTGTGTGTGTGTGTGTGTGTGTGTGTGTGTGTATGCACATATGTGCAGGTGTGTGTGTATGTTCAGGTGTGTGTGTTTGTGTGTGTGTGTGTGTGAGGGTGTGTGTGTAAAAAAGTGAGTGTATAAACGGATGTGTGAGTGTGTGTGTGCATGCACGTGTGCGTGCGTGCATGTGTGCATGTGTGTGTGTGTGTGTATTTTTGTGTGTATATGTTCAGGTGTGTGTGTGTGTGCGTGTGTGTGTGTGTGTGTGTGTGTGTGTGTGTGTGTGTGTGTGTGTATGTTCAGGTGTGTGTGTTTGTGGGTGGGTGGGTGTGAGTGTGTGTGTGAAAAAATGAGTATGTGTATAAACGGATGTGTGAGTGTGTGCGTGCATGCATGCATGTGTGTGTGTGCACATGCATGTATGTGCTTATATTGACAATCCTAATGGACATTTTAGAACATGTATGTTACCTCATATAAGATTTTTTAAATGAAATTTTGCTGCTTCCTGTTCAGTGCATGTCTCCAATGACATAGACTGTCTGCAAGTTAGAATCCTCCCTTGGAAGCTGAGATGGTGCTGGAGCTTGACTGTGTGTCCTGTCTGTCTTTTGCTGGTCTGTCTCTAGGTGCCAGCAAGACCCTGACCAAATGGCCCAGTCATCGGAGGATTTGAGTGTAAAGCAGCCTGTGTAAGACCCAGAGAGCGGTATCAAGTTGCTGCACACAAACTCCTACTTTCACATTCATTTCTTCATTTGTTCACTCACTTCTTCCTCAGTGTGCCATCATTGGTTTGTGCAGGTCGGAAGATCCAGTGCGGGGAACACGACTCGGTGGAGGACGCCAGGGCGGCGTTGGACCTGTACAAGCTGGTACGCGACAGCTGGGAGCTTCCTCGAAACTCCAGGTCTTGCACAGCAGCGCAGGCCGGCCAGCCACGCGGCGCCTATGCAGGTCCCACTTTCTCTGCCCCTCCAGCGCCTGCCTACAGCTGTGCCCCTCAGTCGGTGATGGTCTCCGTTAGACCCCCTCCGGTCCAGTATATCCCAGTCACCTACTTTGATGACCGCTACTGGCCCGTCAACGGAGGAATGTAATGTCCAATACTCCCTTTATCCGCCCCTTGCTGCCATTCCCACACTGACCAAGTTCTCGGCTTAGCCGCAGCTACTCCATACAATGTTTCCCTCTGCTGACTCATTCAGTCATTGTGCTAAACTTAGCAGACCTTGGGGGAAAGTTCTGTTGTGTTTCCCACATGGTCACTAAATTTAGAACGATAAGTTTGAGAAGGAAAACTAGCTGACTCATTCACTTTGTGGCATGGAGTGGTATGGGGAGGATGGCTATGGTGAGGGGTTGTGTTACAGTTGTAGGGTGAACTGTGGTGTAAAAAGTGCTTTCCCTCATCTCGGCTCCATCACTGAGCAACACTGGTCATAGTATTAGTGGAAGAGCGGAAAGTGAGAATTTGTTTCCCTTCGTTCATCACTGACAGATTATTGCTGCTGTGGTACTGAGGGCATGCTAACTGTGACAATTTTTTTTTTTTGTCCAGTCGGCCTCCTCTGTCACCAATGCTGACAACAATTCAAACAGTGGGGTTTTCTTTCTCTTTGTCAGTTTTATATTTATTTGAGCTGCTATGGGAGTGAGGACATGTAAACAATGCATTTTTGATAATTAGTCTCAGGCACAAGATTTTGTGAAACTGAAAGAATGCAACAGTGCAATTTTGTTTCTTCTCATCAGTTTCCTTTGTGACGAGAGCTGTACATCTTGGTGGAAGAATGCAAACAATGAGATTTTGTTTCTACTCGTCAGCTTCCTTTGAGACGAAAGCTGGTACGGGAATGAGGACATGCAAACTATGTTGTTTAACCTCTATCCAGTCTGCCCTCTTTTCGACAAGTCTCAGCCACAAATCTTAATGGAGGAATGCAGACAATGGGGTTTTGCTTACCCATGTTGACTTGTACTAGTCTGGTAATGAGAACATGCAGACGATGAAATCGTGTATTGAAGGCATAATGTTATGTTCTTTTTAGGGACAGACTTTTTGTTAACCAGAACTGGTATGGTAGTAAAAGTATACAGGTTGTAACATTTGGTTTTCATCCAATCAGACTTTATCTTGACTGGTACCGGTCTGGTATGAAAAGCATGCAAACAAATTATGTTTTGTTCCCTTATGTGGACTGCTTTCTTGTTTACAGGTACTGGTCTGGTTTTGAAAGTATGCACACCGTGAAATTTATTTTTCATCCAATCAGACTTCACCTTGACCAGCACTGTCTGGTACTGATTGTACACAAAAGTGACCTTTTGGTTTTTGTTGACAAGGACTGATTTCTTGTTGACCAGTATACTGTTCTGATATTGATTGTACACAAAAGTGACTTTTTGTTTTTTGAACAAGGACTGATTTCTTGTTGACCAGTATACTGTTCTAATATTGATTGTACACAAAAGTGACTTTTTGTTTTTGTTGACAAGGACTGATTTCTTGTTGACCAGTATACTGTTCTGATATTGATTATACACAAAAGTGACTTTTTTTTTTTGAACAAGGACTGATTTCTTGTTGACCAGTATACTGTTCTGATATTGATTGTACACAAAAGTGACTTTTTGTTTTTTGAACAAGGACTGATTTCTTGTTGACCAGTATACTGTTCTGATATTGATTGTACACAAAAGTGACTTTTTGTTTTTGTTGACAAGGACTGATTTCTTGTTGACCAGTATACTGTTCTGATATTGATTGTACACAAAAGTGACTTTTTGTTTTTTGAACAAGGACTGATTTCTTGTTGACCAGTATACTGTTCTGATATTGATTGTACACAAAAGTGACTTTTAGTTTTTTTTTAACAAGGACTGATTTCTTGTTGACCAGTATACTGTTCTGATATTGATTGTACACAAAAGTGACTTTTTGTTTTTTTTAACAAGGACTGATTTCTTGTTGTGACCAGTACTAGTCAGGTATTGAGGGTTTGTCAAAAGTGACCAGTTATTACTATAATTACTTACCTGGAAAACATTATTTGTGACCAGTAATGCTCAGGTATTTAAGAATATGCAAGCAATGAAGTTTCAATTTTTTTATGAGGACCGTTTTCTTGCAGACAAACACAGGTCTTATGCTGTTGCAGCGTTAGCGATGATGGTCCATTTTCCTCCCAGTCACCCTTGGTGATCAGCGCCAGTCTCCTAAAACCTTTTGATGATGACTGTCATGGGCAGCTCCCTTGCCTTCATGCCAAAGCATGGACAACTGTATATAAACTGACCGTTGTTGTCATCCTCCATTCAGATTTGCAGTCAAGACAGACCTGTTTTTAAACATAGGATTGGCAATGGAGTATGTTGTCATGTCTCACAAGTCTCTTTGGTCGAAATCTGCGTGCAGACGGGAAAGAGATTTAATACATTGTTGTTGTTGTTTAACAAAGTTACCTGATGATAAGCACTTGAGGATTTAAGATGTTGTTTGCATGTTGTGTCGTGCAGAAATGAAAGAACTGCATTTTTTCCCCCCAATGTTCTTCCTTGTGTTAGAGAAGGAGCTCTGTGAATGATAGATCTCAGACAACATGTGAGCTCACAATGGCCTTGGTGTGAACTGTTCACAGCAGTTTACTCAGGAAAACTCTGCATTTTGTATTTTCCATGTTTATTTATGTATTACTTACAAATAAAGTTTGCAATACATCCTTGAATATGTGTCTTCTTTTCTGTCTATCTTCCTTTCTTTTTTCTGTCTCTTTTTCTTTCCTTCTTCAAGTTTCTTTCTTTTTCTTTTCTTTTCTTTTGCTTTCTTTCTTTCTTTCTTTCTTTCTTTCTTTCTTTCTTTCTTTCTTTCTTTCTTTCTCTTTCTTTCTTTCTTTCTTTTTCATTCTTTCTTTTCCCATGCACCCCTCCATGCATTTGCTTGAGTATAAGAGGAGGTGCTGAGGGGCTTTAGAATAGAGGTCAGTCTTCACCCACCATTGCTTGCATCAAGTAGTAGAATTATTCAAAGCTGCATTGATCCTAGAGTTGCTTTCTTGGGCAATATGCTCAACTCGCATCGCTTCTCACCACCCAGGAGTAAAAACCAGGCGCCTGTGAAGGCACGATGCTGAGTGATTAACCCTTGTATGCCACCACGAGCCAGCGCTGGGTTGGAACACCCTCCAGGGAGTCACGGTCTTTAGTGTTGCACTGGGGAGGGGATGGAAGGGAAAGCATTTCTTTGGGGTGTCACGCGAGAAAATAACTTCGTGAACAGTCGGCTAATTAAAAGTGCTAATTAATGAGCTGGTACCGCCAACTCTATAACTACTACTACTACTACTACTACTACTACTACTACTACTACAACTACTACTACTACTACTACTACTATTGCTGCTGCTGCTACTACTACTACAACTACTTCTAATGATGATGATGATGTCAGCGTTGGCCCTATATTAAAGAACTGCAGTCAACTCGTGTCTCTGATCCGGAGTCAGAAGATTTTATTGACATTCACATAATCAGTGCAGTATGGTTTTAAACACGGCAAATATCAATGTCATTAACCATCGTACATCTGGATCTGAGATTAAAAAATGATTGAGTGATAAAATCTGCCTGCTGATCTATTATCAGGGAAAGCATAACAAGATTGGATACGACATGATCCCGCAAATATTATTTTGAAGAAGAAAATAGTCGTTGGTAAAATTTAAGTGTACATTGAACAATAGTGTAGTCGATTGCATTTAATTCTGCATTTTTTTTGTTTTTGTTTAGGGAAGCCTAAATCTCTTTTCTACACGGCAAAACGGGGGCTGATTTAGAAGAATTTAATACACATAGGGAAAATAATAAAACAGCAGGTGTCAGCTTATTCTCACATTTAACAAATCACAAGAAAGCAACATGTATTTGTGTTAAAGAAATATAGATGAAATAGCACATTGTGATAAAAATACATACTGAAATGACAGCTGAATAATGAATTAGCACTGCAAAACTGTAAAGTCATAAATTATTTTTTCTGCAAGAAAAATAGTCAGAAGATCACACCACATCCAGAATCATCGACAGCACAAATTCATATATGGAGGAAAACTTTTAAAACCCATGGATTACCATATTCTCCTTAAAAAAAAAATCTTGCATCCCATTTTGTTTACTGCGACATGGTAGTTAAAATGAAGAATTGTTTTGTTTTCATGGATGATTTTGCCAAAATTGTAAAGAATCCCATACTTACACTTAAAACACCATGCAGTGATTAAAAAACATACTCTGAATAATCATGCCAAAGCTGAATAATGATTCGAATACAAGAAAATAATGATTCACCATTTGACAAAGATACCTTGCAGATTGTCAGAAGGTAACACCTTATCTACTTTCATGGATAGTAAGTACATTATAAATACAGGGAAGAAATCCCTTGGGGCCCTCTGGTTGTCACATTCTCCACAAAGATCACTTCAACCATCTTCTTCTTGGGTGCTTTACTACATAGTGGCCAGAATAAGAGTTCTTCAGTTCTAGCGTTTGCCTTTCCGAACAATATACATGTATATAGTATCACATCTAGATAAAACAGCACTCAGTGGTTCTAAAACACACCGTGAATATGTCAAAGTTGAATAACGAATCAAAAATACAAAATCGTGATTCACTAAATGATAGCTTTACTTTATGGATTCTTAGAAGATTACATCACTATTGCAGTTATCGATAGCACATGTCCATATCAGGAAAAACTTCATCGAGGCCCTTTTGATTGTTCCACTCTCTAGACACATCATATAAACCTTCTTCTTTTTGTCTTTACTGCTGCACGGGGGACAGAGTAACCGATATTTCTTTTCTCATGTATGAATTTCTCAACAATGTATAAAATATCACTTCTCGATAAACAGCACACAGTGATACAGAAGCACTAGGAATATGTGAAATCTAAACAGTGGTTCATATACACAAAGTTCTGATACACTAATTGATCATTCTACATTGCAAATTATCACCGAGATCACGCCACACTTAGAATAGTTAACACTAGCACTACATGTGCATACATAGAGAAGAATTCCTCATGAGCGCTGTTAGCCTCATGCGTCATTGAAACCATATTTTCCCTGTGGGATACACTGCTTCATTGTGGATAGAAAGATGAGTCCTTCTGTTCTCGTGTATCCGTGTGTGTAGACACATTCTGTGTGCAAATCTCTGTCCAGAATGAAATGTGGAGATGTACGGCTTTCCAGCCTTTGCTGGCTATTTACAGCCTTTAGTCACTAGAAATCACTACAGATGTTTAGTAAAAACAAGTAAAATCACGATTTTGCTCGTGAATCGACCTTTACGAATTGCGTAGGGAGATGTGGTGGGTCAACTAACCCTTCGCATTGCTCCACCCACTGCCAAATAGTAGTCTGCTAGGGTATTAGAAACTGTTGAAAACTGCAATCATCAACTGTTTCCTACGACAATCACACGGGATATCGGTCATCCAACCATACTCACACACCCAACGCACATGTATTGACTACAGCAGTGTTTGTCACCCTGAACGTTAGCTCTGCTTATTTCTCAACAGGAGTCGACCTGTCTCAAAAACGCCACATGGCCACTTCCACGTGGGAACTGCCTGACAAGTAGCCTACACGCTTGCCGATTGGCTGGCGATGAGCACGGTGGGCGGTGCTGCGAAAGGTTAATTCTCAACCCTAACCTCCACTCTCTCTCCCCCAAACCCTCATGAGGATTTCTGACCAGAGCCCGTATGCATGAGAGGGAAGTAACGCCTTACTTTGTGAGTAAGTGTCAGCTTTTCGACTACAATAACTTCTTAGGGATGCATGAGTCGAAAGTAGTTGTTACTTCACAAGCGAGTTTAGCCGCCATTGTTGTCCACGGCTTGCACAGGAAGCGCTATATTTTGGATACTAGAAAGCCATCCAAAGCAATTATAAGCAATGAACAACACCAATTTCTCAGAGTTGAATGTTGAATACATGTATATGTAGTGTAAGTTCCTTTTCTAATGTAAGAGGGTGAGATTATGATCTCTGTAGTTAAACGTATTGTCTCTCGTTTCCATATTTGCCTGCACAGATTGTAACTGCAGAGATACGTGGGGCGTGTTTCGCTTGCACCCTGTCGCTGCTGTAGAGATATATGATCGCGCAGACTGCCTTTCCCATGTGACGTTTCCTCAAGCCTTTGTGTGCGTGTTTGAGATCACACCAAATTTTAGAGTTTATTCATTTAATGTACCATGTATTGTTTGTAGTATTGAATATATACATAGTGTTTACCCTTATCAACTACCCCATATATGGTAACCTGCACTCCGTGAGTTGTAAATGATAATATTAATGGAAAATGATGAATAAGTATCTGATGTTAATTTGCGCCTTAAATACTTCACTTGCCATTCATTTGTCTACAAACCACTTTTGGAATTCATTCATTGGCGCAGGTTGTGCTTTGATTAACGCACTTTCCAACGGAGTGGAGTTTGCCATATGGGATTGTTGATTTAAGCTTCAAATAGTTGTTAGAAGCTGTCAGATTAACACGATTTCGCGTCCACTGGGAAACCCAGGTGCGGCCTCTGGCTTAGGAATTTCGTTTGCCTTCGCTCAGGTCCGAGTAGTGGCTATTTAAAGCCAGTGGCTAACAGAGCGAGATGACACGAGAAGAGAGAAGGAGGGCAAGCCACATCACGGACAGATAGACGAGGCACGGCAGAGCCAGAGGTCACGGGAAGGTCAGCCCAGGTGGACGACTATTATGCCTGTACTACACTGTCTCGTCACCATGAATAAAGACGAATAAATTTGACGCCCAGCCTTGCTTGTCATACTGACCACATGGAGGAGTGAAGGGAGAGAGGCACACAGCCTCTACACGCCATGCCTGCCCGCCCAGCTCGACCACACACGCCCTCATGCTTACTGGCGTGAAAGGAACCCGGGGTCGGTCCTGCTGAAGGGGTAGAGAGAAGTCCAAACGTCTCTCTATAGCCCCACCCTGCGCCTAGGCCCACACCAACGGAAACCCCTATCTACACTAAAAATTGGAAAGATGAGACAACGAACCTAAACACTGAAGCATCTGGTGACACTGTGTACAAAGCTAGTAATATCTGATGCCATGAAAACGATACAAGTAATTTGCATTTTTGTGATGAAAAAACCGTTCAGATTAATTTGCTTGTGTAAATTAGGAAAAAAGTGTGGTGGGAAAAGTGCTGTATGATCATTGTCGGGTGGTTATGAATGTTGTGTGAGCATTGTCGGGTGTTTATGAATGCTGTGCGATTATTATCGGGTGGTTATGAATGTTGTATGATCATTGTCGGGTGTTTATGAATGTTGTGTGATCATTGTCGGGTGGTTATGAATGTTGTGTGATCATTGTCGGGTGGTTATGAATGTTGTGTGATCATTGTCGGGTGGTTATGAATGTTGTGTGATCATTGTCGGGTGGTTATGAATGTTGTGTGATAATTGTCGGGTGTTTATGAATGTTGTGTGATCATTGTCGGGTGGCTATAAATGTTGTATGATCATTGTCGGATGTTTATGAATGTTGTGTGATCATTGTCGGGTGGTTATGAATGTTGTATGATCATTGTCGGGTGGTTATGAATGTTGTGATCATTGTCGGGTGGTTATGATTGTTGTGTGATCATTGTCGGGTGGTTATGAATGTTGTGTGAATATTGTCGGGTGGTTATGAATGTTGTGTGATCATTGTCGGGTGGTTATGAATGTTGTGTGATCATTGTCGGGTTGCTTTGAATGTTGTATGATCATTGTCGGGTGGTTATGAATGTTGTGTGATCATCGTCGGGTGGCTTTGAATTATGTATGATCATTGTCGGGTGTTTATGAATGTTGTGTGATCATTGTCGGGTGGTTGTAAATGCAGAATGATCATTCCCAAGGTCATGGTCACATGCGCTAGACAAAGAAATATAATCAAAATCTTCATCATCGTCCTCAGTGTTGAAGCCACCACAACCACCACCACAACCATCACCATCACCACCATCACCATCACCATCACCACCACCACATCCATCACCACCATCACCATCACCACCACCAGCACTACCACTACCACCGCCACCACCGCAACCATCACCATCACCACCACCACCACCACAACCATCATCATCACCACCACCACCACCACCACCACCACAACCAACACCACCATCACCATCACCATCATCATCATCACCATCACCACTACCACCACCACCATCATCACTACCACCACCACCGCCATCACCACCACCACCACCACCATCACCATCATCATCACCATCACCACTACCACCACCACCATCATCACCACCACCACCACCACCACACCCACAACCACCACCACCACCACCACCACACCCACAACCACCACCAACACCACCACCACCACCACCACCACCACCCCTGTCACCACCGCAATCAATATCCCCTCTTCTAACATCACCACCACCTCCATCATCAACACCGTCATCATCATAGGAGTCTCTAAGCATCTTAAATCGTTTGAGTGGGCCTTTGAAATGCACACACACGTACGAGAGCAGTAGATTTGGAGGCATCTTCTGTACTGAAATGTTGCATGGTGTGTCTTGGGTCGGGCCTGGCTCTTTTACAAATTAGCTTCCACTGGCTCTGATTTGAAACATCAATGAACGCATGCATTTAAAATGTTTTCCATCAAATTATCATGTCATACCCGTTGTGTAATATTCGAAAAGCAGAAGATATTCTGTTTGGGAAGTCAGATTATAAGTAAAAAGATTAAGACGGCAAGTGAAGTTACGCTTTCTACGTGCGCCAGTCAAATGCAAGACGTCGAAGTTTTAAAATATCACGTACAATTTTAAAATGAGTATACAATTTGCTTGCAAAGCTGAATTTTAAAAAGTTGTCAAAGAATCACGTTAAAGTGCTCGTTCAAAGAACATACAGAGTTGCATGATACAAAAGGGCAATGTTCAGTAGATCAGTCTATTTCTCATAAAAGCTGGTGCATGCTACACTAATCAAACGTACTCGAAGCGAAAATTAACAAGAACAAAGTTCAGTGTTAGGATAAAACAAACAAAGAAACAAACGAAAATGTTGTAAATAAATGTAATGCAAAAAGGTTAATAGAAGTGAAAAAGCAATGTTACTAATGTATCTATTTCCACTCCATGAGACAGACAAGGATTTGACACCTCCTGCGTTATCCCCCTTGGGGACCACAGTCGACACTGACATCCTCTCCGTGCACACAGTTGTGTTCATTCCATGGGTTATGAGTGCAGTATGCTATGCCGGCCTCTGTTCCAGCACAGTTTAAATTGTCCAAGTGGATTGGTTGGGAACTGTTGCCATATCCGTACAGTTGTCCAACAAACTTTGGGGAAGTCCTGAAAAAGGAATGCAAAGTTCTTCGAAAAAGAGGACTTCTGTCCAGAATCGGTGGACTGAAACAAAGAAGTCGAGGTTAACAAGCCCAAAACGCAAATTAAGTTGTTTGTTTTTCCTGACAACGGTGAAAGCAGATTTGACAAAATCTTTATTCTGACAGGCAGAAGAACTGACAGGTCGACAGACGGACGAACGAACGAACGGGCGGACGAATGGACGGACGGATGGACAGATGTACAGACAGACGGACTGACGAAAGAACGAACGGACGGGCGGACGGGCGGACGAACGGAAAGATGGACGGACACACGAACGGACAGACTGACGAACGGACGGACGAACGGACGGACGAACGACCAGATGGACGGACAGACAGACGTTTCTATTGCTACTTGATCCAAGGAACTTTGGCTGAATGACGTCTATGTTTTTATCTACTATGGTGACTGATGTTGCGGGGAAATACAAAGGACTGGGGGAGTTGCCGAGGAGGCGCGGTGTTGTTCCCTCCGCAATCCTCTCACTGGTGGATCCCGTCCCTTGCGGGACGCCCGGGCTTTCCCAAGCAAGACAGCAGCTTCAATGAATGACGCAGGGGCGAAGCTTGTTTCCGCCATCAACTCTTTATTGGCCGTTATTACAAGTTCTTAGTACGTAACCTTCTGGACCCTGGTGGTAAAATTGTCTATCTCTCACCCAGATGGAATGGGGTCTGGCTCTCACCCTGGTGTAAATAGGGTCTCTGCTCACCCAGATGGAATGGGGGACTCTTTAAGCAAGCACTGCAGCCTCTATTTATGGAGATGGACAGGAGCAGGTGCAAAAAGGGAACCGGAAGGTTCACTTCCGGAGGACTCTCATACAAAGAATGAAAGACAGGGGTCAGAGGGGCGCGGGTGGGTGCTGACAATCTGGCTGTTCCGCAAACTGAGGGGTGCGGTTCACTAGCCGAGGGTCACACTAAGATAACGAGTGACTGACAGGGCAGCGACTGACAGGGCAGCTGCGACAACTGAATACGGAGGATGAACAGAGTAGGCATGCACAAAAATATTCCTCACAAGCTTACGGCTCTGAGAGACATGCACTTTAGCAAATCTACGCAACCACAGAAACATTCACAACACTACCCCCTCCTTAAACTTTTCGGTCCCTGAACAGTTACCAAAACAAATACCACAATAACTAGAATCTTTAAAATCCTGTTCTAACAAAACCAACGACAGGGCCAGACCAAAGTGAACACAATAACAATTTTCCGGCTCATAAACTATGGACAATCAACGAGGAATGGTTTAACGTTTAACACGATAATCGATGTCCATCAAATATCCAGCTGAGGGCACCCAACAGGGTCAGCGAACGTTCAGTCGCTAAACGTTGTGAATCTCATACGTGTCAGATGCTTCACATGGAAAATCAGGAGAACACACTAGCGGCATTTCACTCGATAAGGCACAGGGAAGAAGGAGCATGAATTCTGGATACACAAAGTGATGCACAACCTTACTCAAATTTTACATGACACGTATTAGTTATTCTAGCCAGAACAGCACAACACACCATTAATGGCGCCATCAACTAACAAAGCTGACGATACATAAAACTGGATCTACACAGTGAACCGGTACCAAAATCTCCTGATGAGTGGAATCTGGACATCTCTTATCAGCGCACTAGTGCTGCCTACCCCGGATGGGTAGGATCTGGACACCTCTACACAGCACACCATTGCTGTTGACCCACACTAAGTCCCACCTGGACGTCTACCCTCAGCACACCTGTGCTGCCGGCCTCCTCTGGGCCTCTCCAGACGTCCCTCTTCAGTACACACAGTACTGGAGACTTCTAAAACGGGTCAAATCCAGATATTCTTCCGCAGCATCTACGCTATAGACCTCACATTAGGTCAAATCCAGATCTCTCCTGAACTCATACATGCAATATAATGGCACCGCGAACACATACTACATCAAAACCTACTACTAAATTAAAAATCAAACTGCTTCATTCCTTACCTCCCTGGCAGCGCATCATTCAGTCTCCTGACTGCGCAATATCTCCTGTGCAGTAGCATTTAGCTAAGGCCATCAGTCCATACGAAAGGTGACGCAATTGCTATCGAAACGTTCTTGTAGCGTCAAGTCTTGATCTCTTCCTGCCCCTGCTGCCGACGAATCCCGCGACGCCATCCTCGCCCTGGAGGAAGCCCACGTGGTCGGGTCGTCGTCCTTCGCCGGCGAAGCAGGTCCCGGCCGCCCTCTCGCGACCCAGACGTCCCTCTGCCGGGTTGTTGTAGCGGCGAATCCTCCGCACCTCAGCGGAGCAAGGCAGAGGCGATGACAGGTCCAAGGTTGTCCGACCTCCATGCAGATTCACGTTTTCGAGGGCGTAGACCGCTGGGGAGTTGCATCTCTTGTTGACTGCCTCTACACCAGACCGTTGCTGAGCGCTGATAGTGCCATCTTCTGTGCCACTACGTCCAACTGTCCTGTCCGCGACGACAACTCCGACTCTCTTGCGGTGTCGCCGGTTACCCTCTCCAGGGGCATACCCACATGGTCGCACAGGCCTTCAGCTGCTCCTCTGGCACTCTTCACTGGCATTATCCTCCATGGCTCCACAGTCTTCTTCTATCGGCAGTTCTTCTTTTGTACATGCAATCCCTTTGCTGTCTGCCTCGAGACGGTCTTCTTCTCTCTGCTGTTGTTGGCGAGCTCGTGTTGTTTCATCGTCTGCTCACAGGTCGGCTCTTAGATGTAGCAAGCTGCTGTCCTGGGTGGGGGTAGCCAAGCTGGAATCCCACTTCTGACACCATTGTTGCGGGGAAAAACGGGGACTGGGGGTAGTTGCCGAGGAGGCGAGCGGTGTTGTTCCCTCCGCAATCCTCTCACTGGTGGATCCCGTCCCTTGCGGGACGCCCGGGCTTTCCCAAGCAAGACAGCAGCTTCAATGAATGACGCAGGGGCGAAGCTTGTTTCCGCCATCAACTCTTTATTGGCCGTTGTTACAAGTTCTTAGTACGTAACCTTCTGGACCCTGGTGGTAAAATGGTCTATCTCTCACCCAGATGGAATGGGGTCTGTCTCTCACCCTGGTGTAAATAGGGTCTCTGCTCACCCAGATGGAATGGGGGACTCGTTAAGCAAGCACTGCAGCCTCTATTTATGGAGATGGACAGGAGCAGGTGCAAAAAGGGAACCGGAAGGTTCACTTCCGGAGGACCCTCATACAAAGAATGAAAGACAGGGGTCAGAGGGGCGCGGGTGGGTGCTGACAATCTGGCTGTTCCGCAAACTGAGGGGAGCGGTTCACTAGCCGAGGGTCACACTAAGATAACGAGTGACTGACAGGGCAGCGACTGACAGGGCAGCTGCGACAACTGAATACGGAGGATGAGCAGAGTAGGCATGCACAAAAATATTCCTCACAAGCTTACGGCTCTGAGAGACATGCACTTTAGCAAATCTACGCAACCACAGAAACATTCACAA